>OZ025256.1:5737665-5768771 GCA_964019135.1 Arenicola marina | reverse complement strand
AGCGGGAGCGATCAATACAAACGTAAGCGTTGGCCATCGAACTGCAACCTTAACCCACCCACGTAATGGGGACGCCTGCCCCCCAGCCACCCCCCCCCCCCCCCCTCGCCCTCCGTCCTCCGCCACCCACCACCCCGCCCCCTCACCCCCCCACTCCTCCGTCCCCACGTATAAAACCTAAGAATAGACCGGAGTCGTCGATAATTGGGCTCGTTAGTGGCGTTATGTGTGGGAGGCCAGTTCCGACGGTGCCATGGCTGTTTGTGGCAAGACCTTCTATACGTGCCGAGAACGCGAAAAAAAGGTAAACAAAAATTAAGCAAATAAATATTCTTCGCCGGGCGTCCAATTTTGACAGCTCCGAGAAAGGTCGAATCAACATAGAGGTTATAAATAGCTCAAAGAACGGATCGTCACGAAAGGGGTCATTATGCTAACCGCCCCCCTCCCCCCCCCCCCCCCCCCCCCACTCTCCGAATCTTCGTATCGAGGTGCTACATCGACAGTGGCGCCCCAGCTGCGGAGCGACAGGTCAGGAATTCAATGTTCAGTATCTGGGTTTTAGTTTCGCACGGTGGGTTGCTGGGCAGCGTGCTTAGCCGAGAAAAATATGTCTCAGAAGGTAGACGGTACAGGACCTTCGATCCAATGTTATATAATACCACAATCCTGCATATGACGCCTAACGCAAGTAGATATTTTTTGTAACGGAATTTAATAGCGAGGCAATTAATGTTAAAGCTGCTCATACAGAACAAAAAATTATGTTAACAATATGTAATTTCATTTAACACGTGCCATATATGTGTGCTTATATATTAGGAACCAAAATGCATAATTTCCATCAAAGTACTCGGGGTAAGTATCGCAGTATTTTAACACTGGTTTTATGACATTACCTGCACGCCTGGAACATTAACTGGTTTGGGTACGACCCAAAGAAGGTCTGGGTACGAATCAAAAGAGGTTCCGATACGCAAAATTGTGTACGAGAAACCCTCCCTACACTCCATAAATGAACAAAATGTATACTAAAACGCGATCTCTATCTTTCGGAATATATATCATTTCTCTGATGTGACAAGAAAAGCCTAATATTTACACGGTGTTGTTTCCGGCCGATAATATAGCGTTTTAACGGCTACACGGGACACAAAAAGGGTCCTCCACGTGGGCCTACAGAGCTTCGCGTAGCTCCCGAAGGTCTCGCGATGACGAGATTACTCGGTGTTTGGGATAGAGTCGCCATGGGAATGCCTCGGCCTGGCTCTCCGCCAGCCATAACACGGCCTCGATCGCCGGCTTGTCGTTCTTGGCTGGAGCCATGATTATTTGCGTACAGGCCTCGGCTGTGCGGAGGGAGGCTGGCTACCCACAATGCACGGCGAGCGAGGTAGGGCCAGTGGTCAGAACGCCTCGATTCTGTCACTCAAGTGAACTAGGAGGACAGAGCGACGCGAGCGCTGGGGCGATGGGAAAAACGTGTCCTGAACTGGACGCGTGCGTACTTTCTGCCTGCTAGTGTATTATCAGTCCCCACCCCCCCCCCCCACTCCCTGCCTCTCCTCCTCACCGCCCCCTCCCTCTCTTTCCTCCTCCCCGCCCCTCTCTCTTCCTCTTCCACGCACCCCTCCCTCCCTCTCTCCCCCCCCCACCTCTCCCTCTCCTCCTCCACGCACCCCCCGTCCCTCTGTCCTCCCCACCCCTCCCTCTCTCCTCCTTCCCCCCTCCCTCTTCCTCCTCCTCCTCCTCGCCTCCACGACCCGTCGCTGCTCAGGCACTATAGTCTACCATTCATCCCATTGCCCTAACCGGTAATACCGATCCCTGCAGAGGGAGAACTTGGAAGAGAAATGTATATAGAGAGATATATGAGGAGGGGTGTGGCGGAAGAGGGAGGAGCGGGGGGGGTGAGCGGGGTCAAGCGGCGATGCGGTGGTAGTTTGATGCGGTGGGGGTGGGGGTGCGGTAGCCGGATGGAGCGGAGGACGGGGGCGGTTGGGAGGGAGGGGGGGGGGGGTGGGGGTAGTGAGGTGGGGGGGGTGGGGTTGGGGGGTTGGATAGAGCAAGTGTACGACGTGATCCCCAGGCATTGTGTACGCCAATCAGGAGCGACATGTAATAAATTGTCCCGGGATAATAATGATATTGACACGGTCAAAGCAAGACGGATGACTTCGCCAAATATACCCGTTACCGTGCGACTGGCAATGGGAAAGTGTGTGTGGGGGGCGGGGAGCGGGGGGGGGGGGGCAAGGGGGAGTCGCGAGGAAGGAGAGGGGAGCATGGATGGGTCGGATGCGGAGGAAAGGGTTGGGGGGAGAGAAGAGAGACGGACAGGACCGGGGTTGGGGAGGAAGGAGAAAGGAGGGACACAACGGCTTGGGGAAAGGAGGGTGGGGCGGTTCTTTCTGACTGACAATTTGCCTCCTGTTTTGTCGTCTTCCCCGCCTTTGTTCCATTAACGACTTCACATAGGGGGGAAAAGGTCAATATGAGACGCGGGTGCCAGTGGCGGGCGCCGG
The DNA here is from genome assembly GCA_964019135.1 of Arenicola marina. NCBI lineage: Eukaryota > Metazoa > Annelida > Polychaeta > Arenicolidae > Arenicola > Arenicola marina. The sequence goes on along the minus strand of OZ025256.1, from coordinate 5,766,246 downwards.
GTAGCGCTGGTAATCGGTCCGGGGTGGGGGGGTAAGGTGGAAGGAGAGGAGGTGGGGAGGGGGGGGGGGAATCGGTTCCGGGCTGCGGGGGGCGGAGAGTTTGGCTATACGTTGGATGTTATTGCTGATCGTTTGGGCGTTTGAGCGCAATGTAGGGTGTTAGAGCGCAATGTTGGGTGTTAGAGCTCAATGTTGGGTATTAGAGCGCAAAGTTGGGTGTTACAGCTCAATGTTGGCTGTTAAAGCTCAATTTTAGGTGTTAGAGCTCAATGTTGGATGTTAGAGCGCAATGTTGGATGTTAGAGCTCAATGTTGGGTGTTAGAGCGCAAAATTGGGTGTTAGAGCTCAATGTTGGGTATTAGAGCGCAAAATTGGCTGTTAAAGCTCAATTTTAGGTGTTAGGGCGCAATGTTGAATGTTAGAGCGCAATGTCGGATGTTAGGGCGCAATGTTGGATGTTAGAGCGCAATGTTGGATGTTAGAGCTCAATGTTGGATGTTAGAGCTCAATGTTGGGTATTAGAGCGCAATGTTGGATGTTAGAGCTCAATTTTAGGTGTTAGGGCGCAATGTTGAATGTTAGGGCGCAATGTTGGATGTTAGAGCTCAATGTTGGGTGATAGAGCGCAAAATTGGGTGTTAGAGCTCAACGTTGGATGTTAGAGCGCAAAATTGGCTGTTAAAGCTCAATTTTAGGTGTTAGGGCGCAATGTTGGATGTTAGAGCTCAATGTTGGATGTTAGAGCGCAATGTTGGGTGTTAGAGCGCAAAATTGGGTGTTAGAGCTCAATGTTGGGTATTAGAGCGCAAAATTGGCTGTTAAAGCTCAATTTTAGGTGTTAGGGCGCAATGTTGAATGTTAGAGCGCAATGTTGAATGTTAGAGCGCAATGTTGGATGTTAGAGCGCAATGTTGGATGTTAGAGCGCAATGTTGGGTATTAGAGCGCAATGTTGATAGAGGTGACACAGTGTCACAGACACTGAATATGAAGTACGAAAATGTTGGTTGATATGGAGAAAGCTGAATGTCGGCTGCGAGGCGGTTGGGCCGGATGGGCTGGATGTCTCGTAGAGAGACTGTCAGGGTGGAGAAAAAGAGTGGGATTTGGAGAAAGCTGGGCTAGGGATTGGTGTTGGGTGGAAGGGCATGAATAGTGAATGGGAAAGTAATGGGTGGGAGAAGAGTTGTTCTGAGAGTATGGCGCACGGGAATGGATACCGGGTGAGATAGGGGATACGGTGGGATAGGGTGAGAGTGCTTGTCAAACCAAAGGGTGACTGTTGAGTATGAAAGCAATGTATTTCAGTGGTGTGGACGGTGGGATGGTGGGTGGGGGGGGGGGGGTATGGGAAGCACATAGACTGGTGAGGGCGGTTGGTTTAGTGCCCATTGGAGAAGGGTTGAGATGGGGATTTCGTGGAGGAGGCAGGCTGCTGGGAAATAAAAGGAGAATAATATCCAGGGATAGAGGGGCAGGGTGACTGCAGTCTTGGTGTGGAATGGGGCTTTTGTTGAAAGCGAAAGTGGGAAAGAAGAGGTGGGGCTATTGAACTGAGTGTGTGGAGGTGGGTCTATTGAGCTGAGTGTGTGGAGGTGGGGCTATTGAGCTGAGTGTGTGGAGGTGGGTCTATTGAGCTGAGTGTGTGGAGGTGGGGCTATTGAGCTGAGTGTGTGGAGGTGGGGGTATTGAGCTGAGTGTGTGGAGGTGGGGCTATTGAGCTGAGTGTGTGGAGGTGGGGGTATTGAACTGAGTGTGTGGAGGTGGGGGTATTGAGCTGAGTGTGTGGAGGTGGGGCTATTGAGCTGAGTGTGTGGAGGTGGGGGTATTGAACTGAGTGTGTGGAGGTGGGGGTATTGAGCTGAGTGTGTGGAGGTGGGGCTATTGAGCTGAGTGTGTGGAGGTGGGGCTATTGAGCTGAGTGTGTGGAGGTGGGGGTATTGAGCTGAGTGTGTGGAGGTGGGGCTATTGAGCTGAGTGTGTGGAGGTGGGGCTATTGAGCTGAGTGTGTGGAGGTGGGGGTATTGAGCTGAGTGTGTGGAGGTGGGGCTATTGAGCTGAGTGTGTGGAGGTGGGGGTATTGAGCTGAGTGTGTGGAGGTGGGGGTATTGAACTGAGTGTGTGGAGGTGGGGGTATTGAGCTGAGTGTGTGGAGGTGGGGCTATTGAGCTGAGTGTGTGGAGGTGGGGCTATTGAGCTGAGTGTGTGGAGGTGGGGGTATTGAGCTGAGTGTGTGGAGGTGGGGGTATTGAACTGAGTGTGTGGAGGTGGGGGTATTGAGCTGAGTGTGTGGAGGTGGGGCTATTGAACTGAGTGTGTGGAGGTGGGGCTATTGAGCTGAGTGTGTGGAGGTGGGGGTATTGAGCTGAGTGTGTGGAGGTGGGGCTATTGAGCTGAGTGTGTGGAGGTGGGGGTATTGAACTGAGTGTGTGGAGGTGGGGCTATTGAGCTGAGTGTGTGGAGGTGGGGGTATTGAACTGAGTGTGTGGAGGTGGGGGTATTGAGCTGAGTGTGTGGAGGTGGGGCTATTGAGCTGAGTGTGTGGAGGTGGGGGTATTGAACTGAGTGTGTGGAGGTGGGGCTATTGAGCTGAGTGTGTGGAGGTGGGGGTATTGAACTGAGTGTGTGGAGGTGGGGGTATTGAGCTGAGTGTGTGGAGGTGGGGCTATTGAGCTGAGTGTGTGGAGGTGGGGCTATTGAGCTGAGTGTGTGGAGGTGGGGGTATTGAGCTGAGTGTGTGGAGGTGGGGGTATTGAACTGAGTGTGTGGAGGTGGGGGTATTGAGCTGAGTGTGTGGAGGTGGGGCTATTGAACTGAGTGTGTGGAGGTGGGGCTATTGAGCTGAGTGTGTGGAGGTGGGGCTATTGAGCTGAGTGTGTGGAGGTGGGGCTATTGAGCTGAGTGTGTGGAGGTGGGGCTATTGAGCTGAGTGTGTGGAGGTGGGGGTATTGAGCTGAGTGTGTGGAGGTGGGGCTATTGAGCTGAGTGTGTGGAGGTGGGGCTATTGAACTGAGTGTGTGGAGGTGGGGCTATTGAGCTGAGTGTGTGGAGGTGGGGCTATTGAACTGAGTGTGTGGAGGTGGGGCTATGGAACTGAGTGTGTGGAGGTGGGGCTATTGAGCTGAGTGTGTGGAGGTGGGGCTATTGAGCTGAGTGTGTGGAGGTGGGGCTATTGAGCTGAGTGTGTGGAGGTGGGGCTATTGAACTGAGTGTGTGGAGGTGGGGCTATTGAGCTGAGTGTGTGGAGGTGGGGCTATTGAGCTGAGTGTGTGGAGGTGGGGCTATTGAGCTGAGTGTGTGGAGGTGGGGCTATTGAGCTGAGTGTGTGGAGGTGGGGGTATTGAGCTGAGTGTGTGGAGGTGGGGCTATTGAGCTGAGTGTGTGGAGGTGGGGCTATTGAGCTGAGTGTGTGGAGGTGGGGCTATTGAACTGAGTGTGTGGAGGTGGGGCTATTGAGCTGAGTGTGTGGAGGTGGGGCTATTGAGCTGAGAGTGTGGAGGTGGGGCTATTGAACTGAGTGTGTGGAGGTGGGGCTATTGAGCTGAGTGTGTGGAGGTGGGGCTATTGAGCTGAGTGTGTGGAGGTGGGGCTATTGAGCTGAGAGTGTGGAGGTGGGGCTATTGAACTGAGTGTGTGGAGGTGAGGCTATTGAAATGAGTGTGTGGAGGTGGGGGTATTGAACTGAGTGTGTGGAGGTGGGGCTATTGAACTGAGTGTGTGGAGGTGGGGCTATGGAACTGAGTGTGTGGAGGTGGGGCTATTGAGCTGAGTGTGTGGAGGTGGGGCTATTGAGCTGAGTGTGTGGAGGTGGGGCTATTGAACTGAGTGTGTGGAGGTGGGGCTATTGAGCTGAGTGTGTGGAGGTGGGGCTATTGAGCTGAGTGTGTGGAGGTGGGGCTATTGAGCTGAGTGTGTGGAGGTGGGGCTATTGAGCTGAGTGTGTGGAGGTGGGGGTATTGAGCTGAGTGTGTGGAGGTGGGGCTATTGAGCTGAGTGTGTGGAGGTGGGGCTATTGAGCTGAGTGTGTGGAGGTGGGGCTATTGAACTGAGTGTGTGGAGGTGGGGCTATTGAGCTGAGTGTGTGGAGGTGGGGCTATTGAACTGAGTGTGTGGAGGTGGGGCTATGGAACTGAGTGTGTGGAGGTGGGGCTATTGAGCTGAGTGTGTGGAGGTGGGGCTATTGAGCTGAGTGTGTGGAGGTGGGGCTATTGAACTGAGTGTGTGGAGGTGGGGCTATTGAGCTGAGTGTGTGGAGGTGGGGCTATTGAGCTGAGTGTGTGGAGGTGGGGCTATTGAGCTGAGTGTGTGGAGGTGGGGCTATTGAGCTGAGTGTGTGGAGGTGGGGGTATTGAGCTGAGTGTGTGGAGGTGGGGCTATTGAGCTGAGTGTGTGGAGGTGGGGCTATTGAGCTGAGTGTGTGGAGGTGGGGCTATTGAACTGAGTGTGTGGGGGTGGGGCTATTGAGCTGAGTGTGTGGAGGTGGGGCTATTGAGCTGAGAGTGTGGAGGTGGGGCTATTGAACTGAGTGTGTGGAGGTGGGGCTATTGAGCTGAGTGTGTGGAGGTGGGGCTATTGAGCTGAGTGTGTGGAGGTGGGGGTATTGAGCTGAGTGTGTGGAGGTGGGGCTATTGAGCTGAGTGTGTGGAGGTGGGGGTATTGAACTGAGTGTGTGGAGGTGGGGCTATTGAACTGAGTGTGTGGAGGTGGGGCTATTGAGCTGAGTGTGTGGAGGTGGGGCTATTGAGCTGAGTGTGTGGAGGTGGGGCTATTGAACTGAGTGTGTGGAGGTGGGGCTATTGAGCTGAGTGTGTGGAGGTGGGGCTATTGAGCTGAGTGTGTGGAGGTGGGGCTATTGAGCTGAGTGTGTGGAGGTGGGGCTATTGAGCTGAGTGTGTGGAGGTGGGGGTATTGAGCTGAGTGTGTGGAGGTGGGGCTATTGAGCTGAGTGTGTGGAGGTGGGGCTATTGAGCTGAGTGTGTGGAGGTGGGGCTATTGAGCTGAGTGTGTGGAGGTGGGGCTATTGAGCTGAGTGTGTGGAGGTGGGGCTATTGAGCTGAGTGTGTGGAGGTGGGTCTATTGAGCTGAGTGTGTGGAGGTGGGGCTATTGAGCTGAGTGTGTGGAGGTGGGGCTATTGAACTGAGTGTGTGGAGGTGGGGGTATTGAACTGAGTGTGTGGAGGTGGGGCTATTGAACTGAGTGTGTGGAGGTGGGGCTATTGAGCTGAGTGTGTGGAGGTGGGGCTATTGAGCTGAGTGTGTGGAGGTGGGGCTATTGAGCTGAGTGTGTGGAGGTGGGGGTATTGAGCTGAGTGTGTGGAGGTGGGGCTATTGAGCTGAGTGTGTGGAGGTGGGGCTATTGAACTGAGTGTGTGGAGGTGGGGGTATTGAGCTGAGTGTGTGGAGGTGGGAGTATTGAGCTGAGTGTGTGGAGGTGGGGCTATTGAGCTGAGTGTGTGGAGGTGGGGCTATTGAACTGAGTGTGTGGAGGTGGGGCTATTGAGCTGAGTGTGTGGAGGTGGGGCTATTGAGCTGAGTGTGTGGAGGTGGGGCTATTTAGCTGAGTGTGTGGAGGTGGGTGTATTGAGCTGAGTGTGTGGAGGTGGGGGTATTGAGCTGAGTGTGTGGAGGTGGGGCTATTGAACTGAGTGTGTGGAGGTGGGGGTATTGAACTGAGTGTGTGGAGGTGGGGCTATTGAGCTGAGTGTGTGGAGGTGGGGGTATTGAGCTGAGTGTGTGGAGGTGGGGGTATTGAGCTGAGTGTGTGGAGGTGGGGCTATTGAGCTGAGTGTGTGGAGGTGGGGCTATTGAACTGAGTGTGTGGAGGTGGGGCTATTGAACTGAGTGTGTGGAGGTGGGGCTATTGAACTGAGTGTGTGGAGGTGGGGCTATTGAACTGAGTGTGTGGAGGTGGGGCTATTGAACTGAGTGTGTGGAGGTGGGGCTATTGAGCTGAGTATGTGGAGGTGGGGTATTGAGCTGAGTGTGTGGAGGTGGGGCTATTGAGCTGAGTGTGTGGAGGTGGGGCTATTGAGCTGAGTGTGTGGAGGTGGGGCTATTGAACTGAGTGTGTGGAGGTGGGGCTATTGAACTGAGTGTGTGGAGGTGGGGGTATTGAGCTGAGCGTGTGGAGGTGGGGCTATTGAGCTGAATGTGTGGAGGTGGGGCTATTGAGCTGAGTATGTGGAGGTGGGGCTATTGAGCTGAGTGTGTGGAGGTGGGGCTATTGAACTGAGTGTGTGGAGGTGGGGCTATTGAACTGAGTGTGTGGAGGTGGGGCTATTGAACTGAGTGTGTGGAGGTGGGGCTATTGAGCTGAGTGTGTGGAGGTGGGGCTATTGAGCTGAGTGTGTGGAGGTGGGGCTATTGAGCTGAGTGTGTGGAGGTGGGGGTATTGAGCTGAGTGTGTGGAGGTGGGGCTATTGAGCTGAGTGTGTGGAGGTGGGGCTATTGAGCTGAGTGTGTGGAGGTGGGGCTATTGAGCTGAGTGTGTGGAGGTGGGTCTATTGAGCTGAGTGTGTGGAGGTGGGGCTATTGAGCTGAGTGTGTGGAGGTGGGGCTATTGAGCTGAGTGTGTGGAGGTGGGGGTATTGAGCTGAGTGTGTGGAGGTGGGGCTATTGAGCTGAGTGTGTGGAGGTGGGGGTATTGAGCTGAGTGTGTGGAGGTGGGGGTATTGAACTGAGTGTGTGGAGGTGGGTGTATTGAGCTGAGTGTGTGGAGGTGGGGCTATTGAACTGAGTGTGTGGAGGTGGGGCTATTGAGCTGAGTGTGTGGAGGTGGGGCTATTGAGCTGAGTGTGTGGAGGTGGGGGTATTGAGCTGAGTGTGTGGAGGTGGGGCTATTGAGCTGAGTGTGTGGAGGTGGGGGTATTGAACTGAGTGTGTGGAGGTGGGGCTATTGAACTGAGTGTGTGGAGGTGGGGCTATTGAGCTGAGTGTGTGGAGGTGGGGCTATTGAGCTGAGTGTGTGGAGGTGGGGCTATTGAACTGAGTGTGTGGAGGTGGGGCTATTGAGCTGAGTGTGTGGAGGTGGGGCTATTGAGCTGAGTGTGTGGAGGTGGGGCTATTGAGCTGAGTGTGTGGAGGTGGGGCTATTGAGCTGAGTGTGTGGAGGTGGGGGTATTGAGCTGAGTGTGTGGAGGTGGGGCTATTGAGCTGAGTGTGTGGAGGTGGGGCTATTGAGCTGAGTGTGTGGAGGTGGGGCTATTGAGCTGAGTGTGTGGAGGTGGGGCTATTGAGCTGAGTGTGTGGAGGTGGGGCTATTGAGCTGAGTGTGTGGAGGTGGGTCTATTGAGCTGAGTGTGTGGAGGTGGGGCTATTGAGCTGAGTGTGTGGAGGTGGGGCTATTGAACTGAGTGTGTGGAGGTGGGGGTATTGAACTGAGTGTGTGGAGGTGGGGCTATTGAACTGAGTGTGTGGAGGTGGGGCTATTGAGCTGAGTGTGTGGAGGTGGGGCTATTGAGCTGAGTGTGTGGAGGTGGGGCTATTGAGCTGAGTGTGTGGAGGTGGGGGTATTGAGCTGAGTGTGTGGAGGTGGGGCTATTGAGCTGAGTGTGTGGAGGTGGGGCTATTGAACTGAGTGTGTGGAGGTGGGGCTATTGAACTGAGTGTGTGGAGGTGGGGGTATTGAGCTGAGCGTGTGGAGGTGGGGCTATTGAGCTGAATGTGTGGAGGTGGGGCTATTGAGCTGAGTATGTGGAGGTGGGGCTATTGAGCTGAGTGTGTGGAGGTGGGGCTATTGAACTGAGTGTGTGGAGGTGGGGCTATTGAACTGAGTGTGTGGAGGTGGGGCTATTGAGCTGAGCGTGTGGAGGTGGGGCTATTGAGCTGAGTGTGTGGAGGTGGGGCTATTGAACTGAGTGTGTGGAGGTGGGGCTATTGAGCTGAGCGTGTGGAGGTGGGGGTATTGAGCTGAGTGTGTGGAGGTGGGGCTATTGAGCTGAGTGTGTGGAGGTGGGGCTATTGAGCTGAGTGTGTGGAGGTGGAGCTATTGAGCTGAGTGTGTGGAGGTGGGTCTATTGAGCTGAGTGTGTGGAGGTGGGGCTATTGAGCTGAGTGTGTGGAGGTGGGGCTATTGAGCTGAGTGTGTGGAGGTGGGGGTATTGAGCTGAGTGTGTGGAGGTGGAGCTATTGAGCTGAGTGTGTGGAGGTGGGGGTATTGAGCTGAGTGTGTGGAGGTGGGGGTATTGAACTGAGTGTGTGGAGGTGGGTGTATTGAGCTGAGTGTGTGGAGGTGGGGCTATTGAACTGAGTGTGTGGAGGTGGGGCTATTGAGCTGAGTGTGTGGAGGTGGGGCTATTGAGCTGAGTGTGTGGAGGTGGGGCTATTGAACTGAGTGTGTGGAGGTGGGGCTATTGAGCTGAGTGTGTGGAGGTGGGGGTATTGAGCTGAGTGTGTGGAGGTGGGGCTATTGAGCTGAGTGTGTGGAGGTGGGGGTATTGAGCTGAGTGTGTGGAGGTGGGGCTATTGAGCTGAGTGTGTGGAGGTGGGGGTATTGAGCTGAGTGTGTGGAGGTGGGGCTATTGAGCTGAGTGTGTGGAGGTGGGGGTATTGAGCTGAGTGTGTGGAGGTGGGGCTATTGAGCTGAGTGTGTGGAGGTGGGTCTATTGAGCTGAGTGTGTGGAGGTGGGGCTATTGAGCTGAGTGTGTGGAGGTGGGGGTATTGAGCTGAGTGTGTGGAGGTGGGGGTATTGAGCTGAGTGTGTGGAGGTGGGGCTATTGAGCTGAGTGTGTGGAGGTGGGGCTATTGAGCTGAGTGTGTGGAGGTGGGGCTATTGAGCTGAGTGTGTGGAGGTGGGGGTATTGAGCTGAGTGTGTGGAGGTGGGGCTATTGAGCTGAGTGTGTGGAGGTGGGGCTATTGAGCTGAGTGTGTGGAGGTGGGGCTATTGAACTGAGTGTGTGGAGGTGGGGCTATTGAGCTGAGTGTGTGGAGGTGGGGCTATTGAACTGAGTGTGTGGAGGTGGGGCTATTGAGCTGAGTGTGTGGAGGTCGGGGTATTGAGCTGAGTGTGTGGAGGTGGGGCTATTGAGCTGAGTGTGTGGAGGTGGGGGTATTGAGCTGAGTGTGTGGAGGTGGGGGTATTGAGCTGAATGTGTGGAGGTGGGGCTATTGAGCTGAGTGTGTGGAGGTGGGGGTATTGAGCTGAGTGTGTGGAGGTGGGGCTATTGAGCTGAGTGTGTGGAGGTGGGGGTATTGAGCTGAGTGTGTGGAGGTGGGGGTATTGAGCTGAGTGTGTGGAGGTGGGGCTATTGAGCTGAGTGTGTGGAGGTGGGGGTATTGAGCTGAGTGTGTGGAGGTGGGGCTATTGAGCTGAGTGTGTGGAGGTGGGGCTATTGAGCTGAGTGTGTGGAGGTAGGGCTATTGAGCTGAGTGTGTGGAGGTGGGTCTATTGAGCTGAGCGTGTGGAGGTGGGGCTATTGAGCTGAGTGTGTGGAGGTGGGGCTATTGAACTGAGTGTGTGGAGGTGGGGGTATTGAGCTGAGTGTGTGGAGGTGGGGCTATTGAGCTGAGTGTGTGGAGGTGGGGGTATTGAGCTGAGTGTGTGGAGGTGGGGCTATTGAGCTGAGTGTGTGGAGGTGGGGCTATTGAACTGAGTGTGTGGAGGTGGGGCTATTGAGCTGAGTGTGTGGAGGTGGGGCTATTGAGCTGAGTGTGTGGAGGTGGGGCTATTGAGCTGAGTGTGTGGAGGTGGGGGTATTGAGCTGAGTGTGTGGAGGTGGGGCTATTGAGCTGAGTGTGTGGAGGTGGGGGTATTGAGCTGAGTGTGTGGAGGTGGGGCTATTGAGCTGAGTGTGTGGAGGTGGGGCTATTGAACTGAGTGTGTGGAGGTGGGGCTATTGAGCTGAGTGTGTGGAGGTGGGGCTATTGAGCTGAGTGTGTGGAGGTGGGGCTATTGAGCTGAGTGTGTGGAGGTGGGGGTATTGAGCTGAGTGTGTGGAGGTGGGGCTATTGAGCTGAGTGTGTGGAGGTGGGGCTATTGAGCTGAGTGTGTGGAGGTAGGGCTATTGAGCTGAGTGTGTGGAGGTGGGTCTATTGAGCTGAGTGTGTGGAGGTGGGGCTATTGAGCTGAGTGTGTGGAGGTGGGGCTATTGAACTGAGTGTGTGGAGGTGGGGCTATTGAACTGAGTGTGTGGAGGTGGGGCTATTGAACTGAATGTGTGGAGGTGGGGCTATTGAGCTGAGTGTGTGGAGGTGGGGCTATTGAACTGAGTGTGTGGAGGTGGGGGTATTGAGCTGAGCGTGTGGAGGTGGGGCTATTGAACTGAGTGTGTGGAGGTGGGGCTATTGAACTGAATGTGTGGAGGTGGGGCTATTGAGCTGAGTGTGTGGAGGTAGGGCTATTGAGCTGAGCGTGTGGAGGTGGGGCTATTGAGCTGAGCGTGTGGAGGTGGGGCTATTGAACTGAGTGTGTGGAGGTGGGGCTATTGAACTGAATGTGTGGAGGTGGGGCTATTGAGCTGAGTGTGTGGAGGTAGGGCTATTGAGCTGAGTGTGTGGAGGTGGGGCTATTGAGCTGAGCGTGTGGAGGTGGGGCTATTGAACTGAGTGTGTGGAGGTGGGGCTATTGAACTGAATGTGTGGAGGTGGGGCTATTGAGCTGAGTGTGTGGAGGTAGGGCTATTGAGCTGAGTGTGTGGAGGTGGGGCTATTGAGCTGAGCGTGTGGAGGTGGGGCTATTGAACTGAGTGTGTGGAGGTGGGGCTATTGAACTGAATGTGTGGAGGTGGGGCTATTGAGCTGAGTGTGTGGAGGTGGGGCTATTGAACTGAGTGTGTGGAGGTGGGGCTATTGAACTGAGTGTGTGGAGGTGGGGCTATTGAGCTGAGCGTGTGGAGGTGGGGCTATTGAACTGAGTGTGTGGAGGTGGGGCTATTGAACTGAATGTGTGGAGGTGGGGCTATTGAGCTGAGTGTGTGGAGGTGGGGCTATTGAACTGAGTGTGTGGAGGTGGGGCTATTGAGCTGAGCGTGTGGAGGTGGAGCTATTGAACTGAGTGTGTGGAGGTGGGGCTATTGAGCTGAGTGTGTGGAGGTAGGGCTATTGAGCTGAGTGTGTGGAGGTGGGGCTATTGAACTGAGTGTGTGGAGGTGGGGCTATTGAGCTGAGTGTGTGGAGGTGGGGCTATTGAACTGAGTGTGTGGAGGTGGGGGTATTGAGCTGAGTGTGTGGAGGTGGGGCTATTGAACTGAGTGTGTGGAGGTGGGGCTATTGAGCTGAGTGTGTGGAGGTGGGGCTATTGAGCTGAGTGTGTGGAGGTGGGGGTATTGAACTGAATGTGTGGAGGTGGGGCTATTGAACTGAGTGTGTGGAGGTGGGGCTATTGAACTGAGTGTGTGGAGGTGGGGCTATTGAACTGAATGTGTGGAGGTGGGGCTATTGAGCTGAGTGTGTGGAGGTGGGGCTATTGAGCTGAGTGTGTGGAGGTGGGGCTATTGAACTGAGTGTGTGGAGGTGGGGCTATTGAACTGAGTGTGTGGAGGTAGGGCTATTGAGCTGAGTGTGTGGAGGTGGGGCTATTGAGCTGAGTGTGTGGAGGTGGGGCTATTGAACTGAGTGTGTGGAGGTGGGGGTATTGAGCTGAGTGTGTGGAGGTGGGGCTATTGAAGTGAGTGTGTGGAGGTGGAGCTATTGAGCTGAGTGTGTGGAGGTGGGTCTATTGAGCTGAGTGTGTGGAGGTGGGGCTATTGAGCTGAGTGTGTGGAGGTGGGGCTATTGAGCTGAGTGTGTGGAGGTGGGGCTATTGAGCTGAGTATGTAGAGGTGGGGCTATTGAGCTGAGTGTGTGGAGGTGGGGCTATTGAGCTGAGTGTGTGGAGGTGGGTCTATTGAGCTGAGTGTGTGGAGGTGGGGCTATTGAGCTGAGTGTGTGGAGGTGGGGGTATTGAACTGAATGTGTGGAGGTGGGGCTATTGAACTGAGTGTGTGGAGGTGGGGCTATTGAACTGAGTGTGTGGAGGTGGGGCTATTGAGCTGAGTGTGTGGAGGTAGGGCTATTGAGCTGAGTGTGTGGAGGTGGGGCTATTGAGCTGAGTGTGTGGAGGTGGGGCTATTGAGCTGAGTGTGTGGAGGTGGGGCTATTGAACTGAGTGTGTGGAGGTGGGGCTATTGAACTGAGTGTGTGGAGGTAGGGCTATTGAGCTGAGTGTGTGGAGGTGGGGCTATTGAGCTGAGTGTGTGGAGGTGGGGCTATTGAACTGAGTGTGTGGAGGTGGGGGTATTGAGCTGAGTGTGTGGAGGTGGGGCTATTGAACTGAGTGTGTGGAGGTGGAGCTATTGAGCTGAGTGTGTGGAGGTGGGTCTATTGAGCTGAGTGTGTGGAGGTGGGGCTATTGAGCTGAGTGTGTGGAGGTGGGGCTATTGAGCTGAGTGTGTGGAGGTGGGGCTATTGAGCTGAGTATGTAGAGGTGGGGCTATTGAGCTGAGTGTGTGGAGGTGGGGCTATTGAGCTGAGTGTGTGGAGGTGGGTCTATTGAGCTGAGTGTGTGGAGGTGGGGCTATTGAGCTGAGTGTGTGGAGGTGGGGCTATTGAGCTGAGTGTGTGGAGGTGGGGCTATTGAACTGAGTGTGTGGAGGTGGGGCTATTGAGCTGAGTGTGTGGAGGTGGGGCTATTGAGCTGAGTGTGTGGAGGTGGGGGTATTGAGCTGAGGGTATGGAGGTGGGGCTATTGAGCTGAGTGTGTGGAGGTGGGGCTATTGAGCTGAGTGTGTGGAGGTGGGGCTATTGAACTGAGTGTGTGGAGGTGGGGCTATTGAGCTGAGTGTGTGGAGGTGGGGCTATTGAGCTGAGTGTGTGGAGGTGGGGCTATTGAGCTGAGTGTGTGGAGGTGGGTCTATTGAGCTGAGTGTGTGGAGGTGGGGCTATTGAGCTGAGTGTGTGGAGGTGGGGCTATTGAGCTGAGTGTGTGGAGGTGGGGCTATTGAACTGAGTGTATGGAGGTGGGGCTATTGAGCTGAGTGTGTGGAGGTGGGGGTATTGAGCTGAGTGTGTGGAGGTGGGTCTATTGAGCTGAGTGTGTGGAGGTGGGGGTATGGAGCTGAGTGTGTGGAGGTGGACTATTGAGCTGAGTGTGTGGAGGTGGGGCTATTGGGCGGGAATATTGGGGGTTGATTGGCGCGGTGGCTGTGAAGATGGGAGGTGGGTGGGGTAGGTGGGGCAGGGCGTGGCGGGATGTGGATGGTAAGGTAGGGTAGGGTAGGATAGAGAAAGAGAGAGAGAGAGAGGGAGAGAGAGAGATGAAGGGAGGGAAGGGGTGGTGGGAGAAGAAGACGAGAAGAGACAGAGAGAGAGAGAGAGGGGGGGGGGGGGAGAGATAAAGGGAGGGAAGAGGGGGAGAAGGAGACGAGAAGAAAGGGCAAGGAAAAGAAAGAGCGCAAGGGATAAGAGGGAGAAGGAGAGCGGGAGAGAGAGGCGGAGATGCCGCTTGGGGAGGGAGTAGGGGAGAGAGAAAGAAAGAAAAAAATGAGGTAGGTATTTTGACGGTGAGATAGTGACAGTGGGAAAGAGAGGAGTAGCGGAGAGATACAGAGGAGTGGCGGTGAGATAAAGAGAGACTGGCGGAGCGAGAGAACGAGAAACAGACAGCACTCTGGGTGAAGACATTACGCAAAGACTGGCGAAAAGTCATCAGACGAGAAGGGATAAAGACACGTATCATGTGGATAATGGACTGGTCGGAAGGGTGTGTGGTGGAGGTAGGGGTGAGATGCAGGCTTCGGGACTGGGGTGCGGATGTGCGTGGAGGGAGGTGAGGATAGATGGGGTTGATGGGGGTCGGGTTGGGGGCGAGGGTGGAGGGGGTGGGGTGAAGGGGTGGGGGTGGGGTGAAGGGGGATGGGGTGAGGGTAGAGGTGGGGGTGGCCCCTTCGTCGGTCGGACAAGACAAATCTGGCTCTGAGGATGTCCTTGGACAAGCAATATGAGAAGCTGTAATCAATAGACCATCTGGTGCGTTGTGTGGAAATGGGTCCCCTGGGGGGGGATTGGGAGTGGGCGGCAGGGGGGGGGGGGGGGTCAGCGGAGAATAAGTATGGTGGCCATCAGCGAATATGGGAAGGGGTTGGAGGAGGGATGGGTGGGGAGACGGTGAAAAAGGTGGTGGTTGTTAGCAGAGACTAACTAAAAGGGAGGGGATGTTAGGAGGTGGGTGGGGCGGATGTGGAGGTTGTTAAGGGGGGGGGGGGTTGGGAGGCGGGAGTGGGACGGATGTGGAGGTTGTGAAGCGGGGGGGGGTGAAATAAGAACCCTTGAAGCTTCCTCCACATTTAACCCTTCTTCACCCCGCCTTGTCTTGGGGAACTCATCACATGAAAACCCCCACCCCACGCCACGCCACTCATCCCCTACTCCACTCCACCCCACGCCACCCCATGCCCTACTCCACCCAATGCCACCCCATGCCCTACTCCATCGAACGGCACCCCATGCACCCATCCCCCAACCCAATCCCCTGCTCCGTTATACGAACACATATGGACACAAGAAGGCAACGCGTTCAGTCCGCCACTTCCACCACCATCACCACTCGTCACCCCTCTACACCACACCACCATCTCTCCCCCCCCCTACCCTACGACACTCCACCCCACCTCACCCTCACCCTCACCCCCCCCCCCATGCATCACAAATGCACAACCGGGTTCCCATGGCCCCATCATAATCGTTAGCTGGCTACAAATTATTAAAGCAGGGGGGGACACAGGTGAAAGGGGAGCCCAGGGTTAGGAGCGAGATCCATAGTTAGAAGCCATTTCAGCCGAGACCCCCCCCCCCTCCTCCCACTCCCCCTTCCTCCTCCCACTCACCCCCCCCCCCCCCTCCTCCCACTCACCCTCCCCCCTCCCCTCCCCGCGCGCTTGCATTATACATGTGCGTCCCCGAGGTGGGCAGCCTGTAGGCGGCGAAAAGACCGCTGGCGCCCCCTCTCGTGAGTGGCGAGAACCGCACGTGGCTCGCTCGCTTGTCGTGCAATTCACGACGGAGCGTGTGTCTGGACTTGTTCCGTCCTCTCGTCGGACTGCCCCAGAGATTCCTTGGTCCAGTTTGACAATCAGGCCATGTGCCAGCACAAAAAATGGTCCAAAGCGCCACTGAATAGTTCATTGAAGCAGTCGCGTTGTCATTGTTTATCGTTGAGGGTGGTGACATCACCATCAGACGCGCGCATGCGTATTTCGGGTTAATATTTGCATGTATATGGACCTCGCGAGTGCATTGATGGAATAGGATTTGGTGTTAATGAGGGAAATAAAATTAACCATTCACGTCTCCAACCGTGTCTAGGGCCGCGCCATTTAGTCGTATCAGTGTTCCAGGGTTTCCATGGTTATCCCGATGACCGGTGAATGGGTCTCACACATGCAATAATGACTGGTGAAGAGGTCTCACACATGCAATAATGACTGATGAAGGGGTCTCACACATGCAATAATGACTGATGAAGGGGTCTCACACATGCAATAATCACTGGTGAAGGGGCCTCACACATGCAATAATGACCGGTGAAGGGGTCTCACACATGCAATAATGACTGATGAAGGGGTCTCACACATGCAATAATCACTGGTCAAGGGGTCTCACACATGCAATAATGACTGATGAAGGGGTCTCACGCCTGCAATAATGACTGATGAAGGGGTCTCACACATGCAATAATCACTGGTGAAGGGGTCTCACACATGCAATAATGACCGGTTAAGGGGTCTCGCACATGCAATAATGACCGGTGAAGGGATGTCACACATGCAATAATGACTCATGACGAGGTCTCACACATGCAATAATGACTCATGACGAGGTCTCACACATGCAATAATGACTGATGAGAGTGTATCATACAAGTAGCAATGGTTGGCGATGGGGTATCACACATGCAATAATAAGCGATGAGAGTATATCACAGATGAGATGAAGATATCACGAGAAAGTCAGGCACGAAACGCTGTGCAGAAGGTATCACACATGTAGCCAGGACAGTCAGGGGACTGGGGACAACAAAGGTATCACCCCAGGAACATCTATCGAACAAGCCCCGACACCCGTAAAAAGCACAATGACACGTTCGCCACGACGGGCTTGACGGTCAAAGCTTGACCAGACTGGTTTCATGATTGGTTGTATGTTCAGGACGCTTTAACCACTTTGGTTATATCGCGTCAATGGGAGAAGGAAGGGAGAGTGGAGCCATGTCCCCGGGGGTAACCCCTTACTCTTTGCGAAGAAAGACATGAGATCTTTATCCTGCGACCACACAGGCATGGCCCTAGCGGGTCGCGAACCACCGATCCACGTGTCGTTAGGCTATCAAATGGCCAGAGCTCTCAATGCGAGCGCTCTAACCCACTGAGCTACCGGGGCGGCCCTTGGTCTCATGAACAGTATGACACATTTCTTGATCTGGTGGAACCGATCAATCTCTACAATTGTCTCCACGTGGTACGGGGCCTCCCTGGTGTAGTGGTTAGCGCACTAGACCGCAGATCAATAGGTCCTGAGTTCGAATCCGGGCTCGGGCACCTAATCTGGGGCATGTTTCATTCCTTCATCCTTCATCGTCCCGGGAGGTTCCTTGGCCCAATTTAGCCTGTATGTGCACAAAAGTGGCCTAAAACACCAACATTCCTACATTCTCCACGTGGTCGCTCTACGCAGGTTTAGCCCGAAGCGGATAGTGGATATGTAATCGCTAAATTCACGGGGTCGGTATTTGGCGATGAAATAAGAATGATGAATAATGCGAGTATAATTCGCGCGCAATAGCTTCGCCAAGAGGGTCGGTCAAATGTAGGCCTACTTTCGACGTGGGTAGCAGTCTGAATGTGACACATGGTGCTACGTACTCTTTTATATTACGTCATCAAAATCGGATATCGCAGCCGTGTTTGACCTGTTAATTAACATACGATAACGTTAACATGTCGTTCAGAGTTAATATTCATCCAGCCAGACAATGCGTCAAGGATGTGTCTCCAAAAGATTTTAATGCAGGTTTAGCAGCTTTAATTATTTTTCAAGATAGACATGGCGGTCAAGGTAATAGGATATTTCAATAAGGTAGGCTATTTCTTTCTTTTCTCCCCCCATTTGGTGTATACATATATATATATATATATATATCAGTCTATATAGTATATCGCAGTATATATATATATATTTATATTCAGCTTTAATAGCCGAATGTGTGTGGTACACAAATTCTTCTCGGTTATTGAAATATTAACCCGACTAATAACAGGCACTCTGATTTGTGTGCGTGTTATGGCTATGTGTGCTGCCAGTGCCGCGCAATGCCGTGCCGTGCAGCTGGTTGGAGTTGGCCTTCGAGCGGCATAGGCGGGCCATCCTGAGACGGGGGCTTAGCCTGGCCTCGGCGACTCATACCTATAATGCTTGGCACAGGTAAAAGATCAGCTGGCAGGCTCACCAGGCCCCCTTTTTGGCCTCGACTCAATATGAATGCAGTTTCCACCACCTGCCAACCTGCCAGCCAGCCAGCCTACCTGCCAACCAGCCTACCAGCCTACCAGCCAGAGGGGTCTGTCTTATGTATTGCCAGCTGCACCACCAGCAAGGGGCCAACGGGAAATCTAAGCCAGGCAAGGCCAGGCAAGGGAACCATATGAGGCAAGGGATTGGGGCCAATTTTTCCTTTAATATAGCCCAGAGAAACGATAAAATTGTATACATAAATGTACATATACACCCTGATAAATATTTATGTTGAAGGTTACGCCTCTTGGGCATAAATGACGGATGAGGATGTCGGGTGAATAGAAGAGTTTGAGGAGGCTAGAGCCTCGAGCCGTAGAGGATGGTTGGGTGGTGGGTGGGGGCGGTATTGGGTCAAAACTCACAGCTGATTTTGTCGGTTTGGACAAGTCGCCCACAGCCCCCCCTGGGAGATCTAGGGAGGGGGATTGAGGGTGAGGATATGATTGACTACCCCCCGCCACCCCACCTCTCTCCACACACCCACATAATCCCTCCACCCCTACCACCCATATCCCCCCCCCTGAACGGCCAGGATGAATTGCCATTGCCAGTAGCACACCGTGGGTGAGGCCTATTGCAACGCCATCACCGTATCAGGGTGAGGCCTATGGCAACGCCATCACCGTATCAGGGTGAGGCCTATGGCAACGCCATCACCGTGTCAGGGTGAGGCCTATGGCAACGCCATCACCGTGTCAGGGTGAGGCCTGTGGCAACGCCCTCACTGTGTCAGGGTGAGGCATATGGCAACGCCATCACCGTATCAGGGTGAGGCCTATGGCAACGCCATCACCGTATCAGGGTGAGGCCTATTGCAACGCCATCACCGTATCAGGGTGAGGCCTATGGCAACGCCATCACCGTATCAGGGTGAGGCCTATGGCAACGCCATCAACTCCATCACCGTGTGAGGGTGAGGCCTATGGCAACGCCATCCCCGGGTCCGGGTGGCCGCCTGCATGGGCTGCCCTCCCCATGAGACCGATAGTGGTAACCATAGCGATGGAACACTCACCGTTGGGCGCTGCCTGTGTCGTTCTCGTGCCTCCGCCTGTGTCTCTGTGGCGCTGTGTAGCCTCCGCCGCCGTCTCCCGCCGCCGTCAGGTGTCCGTGTCTCTCGCCAGCTCCGGCGGAAACCAACCGCAACAGCCAGCACAGCAAGCAGCCCAGCTATCCCTTCGGTCTCCGGTAGAGTGGCGATCCGCCTCCCTTTTCCGCTTTGGTTTCAGCACGGGAGGTGGCGGGGAGGGGGGGGGGCGGCCCGTGAGTGCGTGGGTGGGTAGGTCTGTGGTTAACCCTCACGCGGTGGACAGCACATATGTAGTAATAACACAATGTTTAACTTCTAGAACACACCGGGCCCACGGCGTGCTAACACAAACGGCCAGCGCCCTGCCCTGGCGGTGCGGCAGAATAGGGTGAGGGTGGTGGAGGGGGGGGGGGGGAGGAGAAGGAGAGTCACGGGATGCGGGGGGGGGGGGAGGGAGGGAGGGCGGCGTAGGTGTGCGGTGCAGCGACTTCCCCGTCGGTACCTATATGGTACATACATATAAGGGAGACAGACACACGTCGGTACCTATATGGTACATAAATAGAAGGCAGACCGACACACGCTCAGCTCAGTACGTCTCTCCGGCTCTCGGCCTCCTGGCGATCTGTCGGTCGGTCTATACTCAGCGCCCGCCCGCCGACGACTGGTCGGCTGCCCGGGGGTGCCGTGTCGTTATAGTCCGCGCCATGCCACTGGTAGCGAGGGAGGGTGGGGGAGGGAGGAGTGGTGGCGGCGGCGGCGGCGGCGACGGTGGTGGTGGCGGCGGCGGCGCTAATTCAAACGGTTCTGTGCCCAGGAAATCCGATTGCGACGAGGAAGCGCGGTGGGTGGTGGGTGGTGTGTGGGGGGGGGGGGGGGATTGCTGGGGGGGTTGGTGAGGGGTCACGGCTCGTGTGAAGACGGTCTGATTGACTGGCTGGATGAAGAGAGGTGTGTACCCGCGTGGGGGGTGTTGGTGGGTGGGTGGGTGTTGAGGGGGTAATGTGTGGGAGGGAGGTGGGAGGGGGGGGGGGGTACAGCAGCAGCAGCAGCAGCAGCAACAGCAGCAGGCAGCAACGTGCATTCACTGCCTGGTCGCAGTCGATGGCCCGGCTGGGAGATAGAGTGGCGATCGGTGGGTGGCTGGGTGGGTGGGTGACTGTCGTGGACCCAGGAGATCAGGCCCGTGGTATGTGAGGTGGTTATAACAACCACCGGGCAGTGCTTGCTGTCCTGATGGCCAGGCTATGGCTCCGCTCTCTCCTCACCCCTCCTTCCTCCGCCCTCTTGTTCTTTCCTCCAGTCCCTCTCCTCCGCTGCTGACGTGTTCCTTCTCAGTCTCCGTTTCTGTCCTCTCTCCTGTATTCTCTTCTCTCTCCTCTCTGCTTCTCTCTCTCTCTCTCTCTGTCTGTTCAGTGTCTGCTCTCCTCCCCCTCACGGTCTTCACGTGTCAGCGATGAAGCTCAGCCATCGTGGCCGGCCAGTAGTTAACACCCCGTGTCCGCTGTCGACACACTGAATGTGAGGACCGATGATGTCTGCTCTGCCTGTGTCTGTCTGTGTGCCCTCCTCCTCCTGGTCCTCGTCCTTCTTCTCCGCCTCCTCCTCCTGTCACATGCCCTGTGCCGCAGACCCCCGCCGCCGTGGTTACACGCGCCACCCGTCACAGAGACCGATGTGAAAAGCGGGAGTGGGTAGGGGACACCAGCGGGGTGACGAGACGAGACGAGACGAGACGGGTTTGGTTGGCGGCGGTGATGGCGAGATGAGATTCCCGGATGTGGTGGCGCATGCACGCCACGTGGTGATGGCAGCGCCGCCACCACAACCACCGTCACCAGCACCACCAGCACCACCAGCTAGCACCACTAGCACCACTAACAGCAGCAGTTATAACAACAACAGCAGCAGTTGTAACATCAGCAGCGGTAGCAGCTAGTAGCTGGCAGTAGCGCCGGGTGTCTGCGTCGACGGCTGCTTATGGGAGAATGGCACAGACCCTAGCGGCGGTGTGCAGCACTATATCCCCATCGATGGTTTGTCGGGAGCCGGGGAACCGGCCTCATCGCAACGAAGCGACACGGTGAGGGAGACAGGGACAGGGAGAGAGACAGAGCGAGGGAGAGAGAGAGGGAGACAGAGACAGGGAGAGAGACAGAGACAGGAAGAGGGACAGGGAGAGAGAGAGACAGGGAGAGAGACAGAGACAGAGACAGAGACAGGGACAGGGAGAGAGACAGAGACAGGGACAGGGAGAGAGAGAGACAGGGAGAGAGACAGAGACAGGGACAGGGAGAGAGAGAGACAGGGAGAGAGACAGAGACAGGGACAGGGAGAGAGAGAGACAGGGAGAGAGAGAGAGAGACAGGGAGAGAGGGAGAGAGAGAGACAGGGAGAGAGACAGAGACAGGGCGAGAGTAGAGAGAGAGAGAGACAGGGGGGGAGGGATAGACAGAGAGAGGGAGAGACAGAGACAGGGAGAGAGGGAGAGACAGAGACGGAGAGAGGGGGAGAGAGAGAGAAAGGGAGAGACAGAGCGAGGGAGAGAGGGAGGGAGACAGAGAGAGAGAGAGAGACAGAGGGGGGGGGAGACAGAGAGAGGGAGAGAGAGAGAGACACAGACAGATACATAGAGGGGGAAGTGGGGTGAGTGGGGGGGGGGGGGGTGAGTGGGGGTGGAGGCTGAGAAGCAGGGGCGGTAGCTACATACATTCAGGGCGGACCACGGGGACCCGCCTGTGGACTATTTGAAGAGGCTGGGAGCCAGCCATCAGGGTGGTTGCGTGAGAGGAGAGGAGAGCCAGGGGAGGAGGGGGGGGGGGCGGGGGAAGGCCGGTGTCAAATCCACCGTCCCCCCCCACCTCACGCTGCCTCCCCCCCACCATCCCCCAGCGTTCCATCCCCCATCGCCTACTCCCAGCTGGCTAGCTCCAGCCGGTCGGCCCCACCAGCAGCCCCGGCCCCCGTCACCGGTTCCCGGTCTCCCTTCCCTGGCCCCAGTCCCCGGCCTCACACAGGCGTGGGCCCGAGGGCAGGACAGGGCCAGGAATAGCAACGGCAGCAGTTAATGGGAGCGGCGACGGGGCGAGATCTCCAACGCCAAACGAGATTTCGGCCGGTCCTTCTCCGAGTCCACCTCGCTGCCTAGCAACAACAACAACTACCGTGGGGCGGTGGGGGTGGTGGGGGCGGTGCGTCGGCAGCACGGCGTCGGCGTGAGGGACGACAAACTGGTCAGCGCAGGGGATTTGTTCCGGGGAAAGCCGGAACCACCCTGGCGGCCTACCCCGGGAAGAGGTGGAGAGAGACGAGGAGAGGAGAGGGGGAGAGAGGGAGAGAGAATAGGTAGAGACAAGGCGGGAGAGAAGGAGAAAAGAGAGCATGAGATTGTGAGAGAGAGGAGATGGGGGGAGAAAAGAGGGGTGGGGCGGGGGAAAGAAAGGCAGATGGTGGGGGTTAGGGGTGGGAAAAGAAAGGGAGATGAAGACAGAGAAGTATGAGAGGTAATTGGGTCGTAAAGAATGAGATGTAGAGAGAGATTGAGAGAGATGGGGATAGACATAGGCATATGGGAGACAAATATGGAAAGAGAGATGGTGAGGGGAGAAATATGGAAGGAAAGAGGAAAGAACAGGACTTTGAGGAAATGGAGAGCCTGAAGGAGGGTGAGAAGGCGGGAAATAAGGAAGGAACAAGCGAGAGTGGTGAGAGAGAGCACATTTAGGGAGAGAGGGGCGGGTGGGGAGAGATGAGGGACGAGAGATGAGGGACGAGAGATGAGAGGGAGAAGAAAATGGGGATGAGGGGGTGAGAGAGAGTGAGCGAAGGAACGAGAGAGGCATAGCACGAGAACGAGGAGAGAGGGAGGGAAGGAGTTGGAAAGATCGAGGGGGGGGGAGAAAGGGAGAGCGAATTTAAGAGAAAAAGAAAGATGGCGAGAGAAGGAGAAAGAAACAAAAAGAGCGATATAGAGGCAGAGCAAAGAAATTAATTGAACAAGAATGCGAATGGGCACAAAAATGGGCCTGTATGAGCCATGTGTTGGGACGGTTACCCATACAGCCCCTGGGCTCTCTGAATGAATAATAGTTCAAATGGATTCGTAGAAATGACATTGACGTATCGTTTGATCTGTTTCATCGTTATCTCTAACAAAAGTACAACTTTTCATATTTATCTGGTCTATAATCGGTACAAAGCGTCCACAACACCCACAATTTAATGACGTAGTATACAAGAACGCCAATTGTCATCCACCAGGCGAACAACATTTAATCTCTGAAATCATTTCCTTTTTAGTTATTGTACACCATAGCATTTTTATTACAAAATAAGCACCTCAATACACGATTCCTACTCGAAAGATTTAAAATATTTTCTGTTGTTTAAAAAATTGCTCTCCTTTTAACTGTGAATTTTCTTTTGAATGAACCCCTCAAGTAATGATGTTTTGCTTTGAAGTGAAACACGTGTGATAAACGACAGCATGAAGTGTAGGGTGACAAACAATATCGTGATGGTTTGACAAGTCACACAAAAATCTGTCAAAGTAACCGATCGCACATATTCAGAGGGACAGAGAGAGAGAGAGGGGGGGGGTGGGGGGGGGGAGATGGAGAGAGAGTGAGAGAGAGAGAGAGAAGAATGGGGAAGTGTGTCAAGGTAAAGGAATGGCTCGATGTCATTATTGGCTCCATTTGTCGCCCGGATGGCAGATCTACATATGTACCCACCCCCCTCTGCCCCTGCCCCTAACCTTCCCCCGGCTTCTACCCACACCCTGTCCCGATCACTCCCCACCTTACAAAGACATGGACATGGATTCTCCCTCTGCGTCACTGATCCATGGTCCCTCAACGCCACGCCGCCCGCGCCACTACCCAGCCTCCACCCCGCACCCCCCCCCCAACTCTTCCCCCACTCACACGCACAGAAATCCTCACCCTTACCCTCCCCCCCTCCACCCGTCACTCAACCACCACCCCGACTGTGGGGCTCGGACGGTGTCCACCACTTTAGGGACCAGTCGGACAATGCTGTTTGCCTCTTGTCCTTTACCAGCGCTGTCAATATTCGTGCGTGACACTGTGCAGCTTAGGGGTTGACTGTGACAAGACGGTGGTGGCGTGTGATTTCGTTGTGAGGTGGAAGGTGAGGGGTGAGGAGGTGGTGGGGTGGGAGGGGGGGGGGGGGCTGTAGATCGAAACTTACGAGAGAATCGTGCTCATTTGCTTGACAGCCTGTGTGGGGGGGGGGGTGGTGGGGGTGGGGGCGGCGTGGACGGGTATAGGTCGAGGTTGGGCTGAGGCAGTGGTGGCAGGAGAAACGTCGGGTGGGAGGGGGGGTCTGTGTGTGGGTGTGTGAGGGGGAGGGGGGGGGGCGGTGGGTCGAAGAAACAATGACAGATATGTATAATAATTATGACATTTTATGGCACTGGTTTATATGGCTTCTCTCTGTGCCGATGCTAACGGTTATTGATTATTGATCAACAGCAGCAGTTTACCAAGTTATTATCATTATTATTAATATCATTTACCGATTTTAAAAGATCAGGACCCATACACCCATACACGGAGGACAATAGATTATTCCTTTATGGTTACCATATAAAGTCAATACAATACAAAATGGCAATGCACTATGGATCTCCTGCCTTAACAATGGCGAAGTCACGGACACCAAACGCGGTAGTCTCGCGCTGCGTGTCGATCAATGCCTAACAGAACCCCACCCATTAAATGTCTTCTGGCGATGAACATGATTGATATTATGAAACGTTATGGGCGTCTCTTCATGCGCGCGCATGCGCAGAAGCCATCCATCTCCTGGCCGGCCGCTGGCCCAGAGGTAAGTGCTTTCCATTGTTACGGCGTATCGCGTCTCTTTGTATTGCGTCATCTCAGTGAACAGCCACTCCCGGACAAAATGGCGGCCGTTCCCTTAGTATAGAAGGTCTACCAGTAGGAGGGTAAACTAGATGGCTGTGGAGAGAATGGTCGTGATGCAGTTATATGCACCGCGCGACGTCGTAAAGGCGCGGTCGTAAAGTGCTTGGCTGGGCATGTCCTCTTAAGATCGCTCGATTTGTTGTGTATATAAGGAATGTTTATCACTCTGCTTTGAAACTGAAATATTGAAAAAAAACACGTGTTACTGATCTGAAGAAAACAGTTCTGCTTTGTGTCGTCAACCTGCATTTAACACGGCGGCCAATGGAACAGTACACTCAACGAAACCTGGAGTCGTATTCATAATCGCCACTTAGGCTATGCCGCTAGACTTATAGCGCTAAGTGGACGATTTGTCGAGGGTTCAAAATACATAAGTAGTCACCCAGGAAGTCGATTTTTTGAATTAAGAAAGGGCTAAAATTATATTGAAAAAGATTTCCTAATCATGAACACCACCACAACGGGCTGGTGAGGCTAAGACAAAAATGCACTTTTCGTGAGTAACTTGCGAGGGGATTATGAATACGCCCCCTGTTTTTAAAAACTAATCGACTATTATTTTGATGGTCACATTGCTCATTGTATTGCGTTAATTATGTACTACACCACGTCAGAACTAAATGCGGATGATTTGGCCGAGATATGCTATTATAGCAGACGTGTTTTCCCACTCCGCCTAAGCGTGTAGAATATATTATAATTCCGCTTGAGAGTCTATTGTGTGCCCTGGCATCGTATTAAGTGCGTGGAAAATGGATCGCGGTTAAAAATATTTTGCTTACATTATCACACATGCTGTCGTGACGTCACCACATATTTTGAGGCAGGCGGCATTATATCACAATATATATACTGGTTCGATTGCCAGAAAACTGAATACATAGAGGCAATTATGGAGTAAATGTAAAGTTAAGGCAGATTCCCTCAAGGTTTCCGAATCCGTTTGTGCGGTATGCCAGGCTTTAACGGGCGAAAAACGAAATGGTCAAAAAACAACGAAAGGTCATAGTACTTTTTCAAGCCTTTTGGGCATGATGGCGGCCATAGATCGTTTCGGTGGCAACAGAATTGCATTTAGCACCCTGATTGGTTGGTTGTACATTCAGGACGCTTTAATCAATTCTGGTCAGATCGCATCAATGGGTAAAGGATGGAAAAGTGGAGCCATGTCCCCGGGGGTAACCCCTACTCTTTGCGAAGAAGGACATCGGATCTTTATCCTGCGACCACACCAACATGGCCACAGCGGGGCTCGAACCACCGATACATGTGCCGTTAGGCTCTCAGGTGACCCTAACACTCAAGGCGAGCGCTCTAACCCACTGAGCTATCGAGGCGGTCCCCTCGAGCATCCTGTAAACATGGGTTCACCAGTGCAAAGACGATCAATCAATGTCCCCATCAAAGTCCCCATCAATATTAGGCTGATTTGTTTGCAGCCATGTTGCTTTTCAGATTCTTCAAACAAATTATTGGTAGACCCCAGAAACGCGATTAGCACACAAGGAATCTTTAGAACATTATATATCTGCCTCAAGTACTAAAACATGCCGATCATCAGATCCTTCGTTATGTGAGAGTTTTTTTTCGAAATATCAAAGCAGTCTAATAAAACAGGCTTGCTGCTCGGCTCCGATCCCGAAAAGGTGTTTTATCCTCTCAGCAGTTTTGCCATATTGTTGCTCTTGTAGTTGCATACCAGGTCCACATATGACATTTTTTTGACCTTTCTACCGACGTCGGCAGCACCCCTTCTTTTGAAGGCTGGTGCGCAGGTTGGTCGCAGACTGTGGAGACAGAGAACCGTGCGAGGCACAGCACCGAGACAGAGAAACCTCAAGGGAGGGGGAGTGGGGGGGGGGGGGCGTGGGGGGGTCTTTGAACGAAGACATCAATAGCATTATAAAGCGCCAGACAGGAAGAAGTAATAAGGTTCTTCTCATCATTATAATGCAGGAAGGAAATGCAAAAACTTAAAGGTGAAACCAAATATCAACGACGACAAAAATAATGTTACAGTATGGTTGGTTGTATACTACTCACAACTTGCTAAGGGTCACCTCTATGCAGAGCTATCTGCAGATATATGGAGATAGATACAGATAGATCTTCCCCAATCTGTGTCCAATCCGTTACTCGTGCGCCACCATGCATGGTAAAGGAAACGTCTTTGTATTATTATAGTAGAATTGCACAGTCACCTGCTATGCACTTAGATATCTCTGGATAGAGGTGATCCTTAGCAAATTGGGAGTAGTATATTTTCAGGACGCTTTAACCAATTCTGGTCATATCGCGTCAATGAGAGAAGAAAGGGAGAGTGGAGCCATGTCCCCGGGGGTAACTCCCTACTCTTTGCGAAAAAAGGACATGGGATCTTTATTCTGCGACCACACAGACATGGCCACAGCGGGGCTCGAACCATCGATCCACGCGCCGTTAGGCTCTCAGGTGAACAGAGCACTCAATGCGAGCGCTCTACCCCAATGAGCTGCCGTGTCGGCCCCTGCTACAGTATGCTGCTACAGTATCGATGACGCTGCGGAGTGGATGAGGCAGACATAGCAAAGCTCATCGAGAGGAGTGGAGTAGGGTGGGGTGTGGGGGTGTGGGGGGACACGTTATCAGGTAGTCGACGTTTATGGATTCCATCATCACGAAGCAACTAAAACACGGAAATAGAAAAAGAGAGAGACGCAACGGGTGATTCCTTGACATGCAGAGGTGGGATGTAGGTGGGACGGGAGGAGAGTGAGGGGGGGTGGTGGGGGGGGGGGGGGGTGTTAGTATGGCCAGGCACATTACCAAGTCAAATGCGGCGCGGACGCTGTTGTATGGTTTTGTATATATCACGACATGTTTTCATACTTATTACTGACGACACTAAACTTCGCCTCAAATGTTATAAGCTCAACTCGCTTGAGCGATAATAGTCCGATCCAGGCTGTCAATCATTCATTGACGTCACTGTTGCTTTTATCCAATCAAGTTGCGATAAAGGCTCTTCCAACGTGCATCATGTCCAAGAAACAAGTCCGATAAGCAAGCGGCAGGTCACTTTATCCGGGTCACCTTGTCAATTTCAGAAATGAGTACTGCTCACCTGAACCTACCATCAGCCATGATTGTCAATTTCATACTCACGATTAACGAAAAAGGACTCAAGCGTGGGCGGGGCTTATCTCGGAGTGTGGAACGGCGTATTTGTGAGGCCTGCTGACAGTATATATCTCATAACAGAATGACGTCTGCAGTCTATAATGGCAGGAAGCCCGCCAGCGCATACCGGTACTGTGCGGTCACGTGACATACGGGCACTGAGTGTAATCGCTTATTGTTCAATAATTATATATAACACATTACACGTTCATCAACCCAGATTTGCAACATCCGCGGCACTCACGCTACACATATTAACAACAGCAAAAGGCGGGCTTATTGGCTGCTCAACGAGTGTCACGTGTGTAATCTACGGGCCATGTGACATACGTGTACTGTGCTCGGAATCGCATTGCATGGCGGGAAGCAGCCGTGGGCGCCTCTGGTGGCCCCGTAAAACACCATGCCGACCGTCTACCTTTAACAATCGCGAACAATTCTTGAAAACAGCTGGCAGATCATAGGGCTGTACAGTCACTTCGGGATCTTATCGAGACCCCACGAGACGGGGATACCTATGCTCTACGTCAATGCCTAGCATCAACGGCCTGTACTTGCTGCTTACCTTCCGGTTGTTTGCCTTCACTCACCTCACACACAAGTTCGGCTAAAGCTGTCCTTGGAAGCACAACTAACCACTGAAGTTCTCTGCATATCCGAATTATAACCATCCGAGTAAATTTATGTAATGTATGAGCGGTTAGGCAGTTGATAAACCAGAATGCGGTTGTCTCATGAGTGACTGTCAGGCGATATGATGTGCTGCGCGGGGTTTTCCATGTCGTATGACGTAATAATCATCATGACGCGCGTGTCTGCGCGCGGTATCTATGGTTATGTAACAACGCTCCTTATATGGACTGAGCGGGTGAGGACAATGGTGCTCTTTTTGTCGTAGAACTGTAAACATCGATGATTTGGCTCAAAATACAACGCTTCCAACGGTCTCATC
>OZ025256.1:5713747-5737465 GCA_964019135.1 Arenicola marina | reverse complement strand
GTCAGCATTTGTCTTTTCCTGACTCTTGACAGTGCAGGACATGCGAGAATCTATTTTCCTCCTCGAGAATTTTTTCCCATTTTCGGCGTCTTTCTGCACCTATTTTTAAGTTAAGATAACAAAAAACTGCGCTCTATATACACAATAACTTTCCGCCCCGACCAACCGCCCTTGCTATTCACGTCACCCTTATTGGTAGGCACTCCAGCCCCATGCTCCCTCCGACCCCCCTCTTCACCTCCCCCCATCTACCCCTGGTTACTCACCTGACCCTTATTGGTACGCCCCGTCACTCTGCCCTCCGCCCTATCCCCCACCTCTCCGTCCGCCTTCCCCTCCTCCCTCCTCTTCTCCCCACCCCTGATCCGTTCAGTCCATTCAGTAAAAATCCCCGGCATAACTCTTCTTCACCCACCTCTCCCAGATTATCAGTCGCTTTGTATGCCCTCGCAAAGCCCAGGACTGACCCCCGCCACACTGACCCCGGCTGCTGGCCGCCATACCAATGGTTACCGTAGAGAAACAGTGATGAACCACGGAACCTCATATACCTTCCAACCTTCACTGTCCAACCTCGCTGTCCACACCCTGTGATCTTCTGCCCATCCAATATCATGGGACACCCCCCACGCCCCCCATCCCCCCCCCACACGCCCCCCCCTCCTCTAGCCGCCACGCCCCCCCCCCCGCGCCCCCCCCACCCCTCCCCCCACCCACCTAGTATAATCCGCCACTAAAATGAACCCCAACTCCCCGTTCGAACTCAAAGACGCAACTCGGATATTATGTACGTTGTCCCTGGACCCCCTAAGCAATGAAGAACCCCTGCATTCGCTCATAATGCTTGTGGCAGGTATGAGGATGGAAAAAAAGAGAGCTCTAAACTGGTTACACCCCCCCCCCCCCATCCCCATCCCCCCAAAAACTTTATGGCATTATTATTTCCTCAGATGAATCTTGTAGTCATGGCACCCGCCATCACGACACGTGACGTCGCTTACGACGACGAAATGTCTGAGGAAATAGACACGCGGCCGGTGTGCGCCGTCTGGCGTCAATATGGTCGTGTTTAGTGCCGCACATGCAAACACGGGGTTTCGCTATTTATTAAACGTGTCGGACATGACTCAAAAATCACAAGCTGTGTTGACACTTAAAGTGTTCGTGCCACGCCAAAACATTAAGCTCATATTAATCTTCTGTGAGCCCGCGCTTATATTATCGAGCTGTAACGCCCCAAATAGTAGAAGGGCATACTTTTTCGCACTTACCAATTTAACTTCTGCGAGCGAGGAAAGTGACGTCAAAGGGGAATACAAACGCACGTGCTTTTATATTGAGACTCAGATTATGTCTGCTCATGGGCTTGAACTCAACAAAACGCACTCAACCATGAAAAAAATACACGCCCTCTACCACAGATGTCTACGCACTGCATCAAAGCTCATCTGTCAATCTTGTGACATCATTGGGGAATTTTCAAGTAACGCTCATATGCAATGCTCCCAGAAATAAACTCCCCGGGCCGGACCTCACTTTTGCTACTTTAGCGAACCCGTTTATAGTGATATCGTGGAATAAAAACTGTATACTCCAATTAAGACAAATTGTTATTTGTTTATCTTCCCTAAACCAAGTTAACTCTGAGCAAGACAAAATCGTGGCACGAACACTTTAAGCGCGTATCAGTATGCTTTAAGTATAGGCAATCTGATATAAATATATAACTATATATATCAATTAAACTATAATTTCGCTAAATAAAAAAAAAGCAAACAAATATGTGCACAATTGCTTTCAAATAACAGGGTATGTTGACGAATAACAAATGCAAATATTGGTCAACCCATGGCCTTTTTGGCCCAGAAATGTCTCTTACTCTGTCACAAAGCCACTTTCCACATCCACATCCACATCCACATCCATCCGGATCCATCTAAATATCCTTCTGGATTCAGATCTAGAGCTTTGTGTCCCGACAACTATTAACATTTCATGTCGAGCTCTTTCCCGTCAAAACAAAGAGGTCAAAATGCAAATAATAATTAGTCTTTGAATCATTCAAGATTTCTTTTGTCTATATTCCACACATGCCAGATTGCCAAATAGTGTCTCTTAGCCTTGCCCGTGATATCAATTTGCCACAAGTTTTCATTTTAGTGGTAAACGTCATCAGTTTGTGTGCTACGCAATGCTGTATAAGTAGCAGTGACAGAGTTCTGTGGTGTCCCGGGATAGACACGTTTGCCACACCACAGCCGAAACGGCGATGTTTATCCGGTTTCTGAGTTTATAGAATGAAACAATTGAGTGTTCTGCAAATTTTAATATAAATTTTGCCTGGGCTTAGTTTCGGCGGGAAAGAAGTCGACATGCAACTTTAAACAATTTGTGCCACGCCAAAACAACTTTAGCTCATATTAATCTTCTGTGTTTCCACACTTATGTTGTCAAGATATAACGCCCCAAATAATAGAAGGGAGTACTTTTTCCACTTGTTTTCGCAAATTCCGATTTAAATTCTGGGAGTGAGGAAAGTGACGTCAAAGGAGAATACAAACGCATGTGCTTTCAGATTGAGACTCAAATTTTCTCTGCTCATTGGCTTGAACTCAACGAAAAGCACTCAACCACGAGAACAACTCACGCCCTCGACAACCGATGCCTGCGCACTGCATCAAAGCTCACCTGTCAATCTTGTGACATCATTGGGGAATTTCTAATTAACGCTTAGATGCAATAGCCCCAGAATTAAACCCGTCGGACCTCACTTTTGCTACTTTGACGAACGCGTTCATGGTGATATCGTGGAATATAAAATTTAAACTCCCTTTAAAACAAATTCTTATTTGTTTGTCTTCATTAAACAAAGTTAACTCTGAGCTGAAGAAAATCGCGACACGAACACTTTGAGGAATAATGATTACAATAGACGTTATCGATTGAACGTATTCCTAAACGTAACCCGATGAGCAATTACGTAATCAAAACTCGGGGTGTTTCCTGACCTACATAGATACGTTTGCGGGATCCGTTTGCGGGACAACGTATAAATCGCCTTTCTAACGTTTTGCCGGTACTTATCATAGCCCAAGGGAATTTCCTTCATGTCTTTTATTTTTCTGCGAATGCATGTCTCTGTTTTTGCAGTTATCGGTAGAGGATACTTCCCGGATGCTTATAGCGAGCGCAAGCGAGCTCTTAATGTAACATGCATGCATATTCAATGTCCATTTCAAGCATAGACTTAGGACTTTCATTTCGCGTAACAACCCCCATAAGACGTTTTCGGATTCGGAGTAAATATCAGCTGTACATAAATATATTCAAGCAGAGAGAGGTCGAAGCCTATTATGTCATGTCTAATAATTAAGTCAGCTGCCCCACAAAATTAACGAATAAATTATTCAAGGTTAACACTGGATGTATGCTTCAAATTAAAGTTAATTTATAAGCGACGGGCTAAATGTCTGTTGCCAAGCAGAAAGCTCTTGGTGACCGCCCATCGGCTGTTGTCATAGTGAATAGTTGTGACGTCAAAATGTCATAAACATGACGTCACAATGGGAGTTCCTAAGCAACCGAATGATATGCCACAAGCATGTGCATGGTATACGTCATCCCGCCAAAGATATTCTTTATGGCAAGCCGAAGTGAGATTAATTTGGAATATTAATCTAGATGTATCCTCTCGGAATATCTGAATTAACAAACATACGCTCGCATTTTTTAGGTAGCACCTATCCAGATTAAATTGAAATGAATGTCTTTAGACGAGGCAAAGCAAAAGAATTTGTCAAATGTAAGTGGAACATTTTTCGCTCGTCTGCAGTAGCCGTGGCCAGCGCAGTGGCCAGTTCACCCAGTGCACAATGCCGCACAGATACAGCGTTGTTTGAAACTTCATGTGTGTTTACAGCTGCGACTAAGACTGACTGCACTATATAGAAATAGAGACAATGGACGATGGTGGGTTGCTTATAATTTCTACAACTCAAGTTTCGTGTAAACATTTTCCTCGCAAATAAGCATTACCAGTTGCAATTTCGTTAAAAAAAACATGATTCAACATAACAATTCCATCTTTTATAGCACTTCCTCTTTAGATGGCCCAATAGACACTGCATGTGCAAGACTTTTAACCCCCCCCCCCCCCCCACATACCCCGAGCCATCCAAATCCGAAATAAATACTAGAAGCATTTTGAAACTTTGCAAACAGAACGCTACATGAATAGCATTGATGTATTACCTTAAATATATTCAGGTGTAACCATAATTCACCGCTATATTTAGAAATATTATTGGCCAGGCCAGATCCTGATTAGTGGTCAGAGCCTACATGAAAAATGATTGTTCGATGAAGATGCAAACTGTTTAGATGGTTTCACATTTATTGTATAAGTGTGGGATCAATAAGAAGTTTTAACAAATAAATTACTTTTATTTATTCAGGTGTAACTGTAATTCACCGCTACAGTTAGCACTATTATTGGCCAGGCCAGATCCTGATTAGTGGTCAGAACCTACATGAAAAATGATCGTTCAATGAAGATGCAAACAGTTTAGATGGTTTCACATTTATTGTATAATTGTGGTTTCTATAAGAAGTTTCAACATTAAATCTGTTTGTTGAGGAACTTGTGAAACCATGTGAAAAAACTTTTCACAAATGTAAATGAAAAAATGAATGAAATTACCATTTTCAGAAGGTGTTTTCATTCTGGAAATGGCTACTTCATCATCTGTCTAAATCCGTCACAGAATTAGTCCTAAAGAAACTGCTCAGTTACAGTTTGTGCTTTTGCTTGATTAAAGGTAAGATAGCGACATAAGTAATACAAATAGACATAACACTAAAGAAATGTTAACACTTTTAAACTAAATTGTTTAAATCTTTTCTATTTGTGTTCAATTCTGCTTCTATTGTGGTTGCCTTCGTACATTGTGAAGAACGCCAGCCGTCGCTTTACGGTTGTCGACAGAATACCGACTGCAATGACTCATTTGTTATCCGAGCGACGGAGCGTGCTAGGAGCACCAGGATCGTCGGGGGAGCGACGGAGCGTGCTAGGAGCACCAGGAGCCTTGGGGGAGTGACGGAGCGTGCTAGGAGTACCAGGAGCCTCGGGGGAGTGACGGAGCGTGCTAGGAGTACCAGGAGCGTCGGGGGAGCGACGGAGCGTGCCAGGAGCGTCGGGGGAGTGACGGAGCGTGCTAGGAGCACCAGGAGCGTCGGGGGAGTGACGGAGCGTGCCAGGAGCGTCGGGGGAGCGACGGAGCGTGATAGGAGCGCCAGGAGCCTCGGGGGAGTGACGGAGCGTGCTAGGAGCACCAGGAGCCTCGGGGGAGCGACGGAGCGTGATAGGAGCACCAGGAGCGTCGGGGGAGCGACGGAGCGTGATAGGAGCACCAGGAGCGTCGGGGGAGCGACGGAGCGTGGTCGGAGCCCCAGGAGCCTCGGGGGAGTGACGGAGCGTGCTAGGAGCCCCAGGAGCCTCGGGGGAGTGACGGAGCGTGATAGGAGCACCAGGAGCGTCGGTGGAGTGACGGAGCGTGCTAGGGGCACCAGGAGCGTCGGGGGAGTGACGGAGCGTGCCAGGAGCGTCGGGGGAGCGACGGAGCGTGATAGGAGCACCAGGAGCGTCGGGGGAGCGACGGAGCGTGGTCGGAGCACCATGAGCCTCGGGGGAGCGACGGAGCGTGCTAGGAGCCCCAGGAGCATCGGGGGAGTGACGGAGCGTGCCAGGAGCGTCGGGGGAGCGACGGAGCGTGATAGGAGCCCCAGGAGCCTCGGGGGAGTGACGGAGCGTGCCAGGAGCACCAGGAGCGTCGGGGGAGCGACAGAGCGTCCTAGGAGCACCAGGAGCGTCGTGGAAGTGACGGAGCGTACCAGGAGCGTCGGGGGAGCGACGGAGCGTGGTCGGAGCACCAGGAGCCCCGGGGGAGTGACGGAGCGTGCTAGGAGCACCAGGAGCGTCGTGGGAGTGACGGAGCGTGCCAGGAGCGTCGGGGCAGCGACGGAGCGTGGTCGGAGCACCAGGAGCGTCGGGGGAGTGACGGAGCGTGCTAGGAGCACCAGGAGCGTCGTGGGAGTGACGGAGCGTGCCAGGAGCGTCG
This sequence comes from Arenicola marina, assembly GCA_964019135.1. Lineage (NCBI taxonomy): Eukaryota > Metazoa > Annelida > Polychaeta > Arenicolidae > Arenicola > Arenicola marina. Next base: position 5,731,346 of record OZ025256.1, on the reverse strand, counting down.
GGGGAGCGACGAAGCGTGCTAGGAGTACCAGGAGCGTCGGGGGAGTGACAGAGCGTGATAGGAGCCAAAGGAGCCTGGGGGGAGTGACGGAGCGTGATAGGAGCACCAGGAGCGTCGGGGGAGCGACGGAGCGTGCTAGGGGCACCAGGACCGTCGGGTGAGCGACGGAGCGTGCTAGGGGCGCCAGGAGCCTCGGGGGAGCGACGGAGCGTGATAGGAGCACCAGGAGCGTCGGGAGAGTGACGGAGCGTGCCAGGAGCGTCGGGGGAGCGACGGAGCGTGCTAGGAGTACCAGGAGCCTCGGGGGAGTGACGGAGCGTGCCAGGAGCACCAGGAGCGTCGGGGGAGCGACGGAGCGTCCTGGGAGCACCAGGAGCGTCGTGGAAGTGACGGAGCGTACTAGGAGTACCAAGAGCGTCGGGGGAGTGACGGAGCGTGCTAGGAGCACCAGGAGCGTCGTGGGAGTGACGGAGCGTGCCAGGAGCGTCGGGGGAGCGACGGAGCGGGGTCGGAGCACGAGGAGCGTCGGGGGAGTGACGGAGCGTACTAGGAGTACCAAGAGCGTCGGGGGAGCGACGGAGCGTGCTAGGAGCACCAGGAGCGTCGGGGGAGTGACGGAGCGTGCTAGGAGTACCAGAAGCGTCGGGGGAGTGACGGAGCGTGCTAGGGGTACCAGGAGCGTCGGGGGAGCGACGGAGCGTGCCAGGAGCGTTGGGGGAGTGACGGAGCGTGCCAGGAGCACCAGGAGCATCGGGGGAGCGACGGAGCGTCCTAGGAGCACCAGGAGCGTCGTGGAAGTGACGGAGCGTGCCAGGAGCGTTGGGGGAGCGACGGAGCGGGGTCGGAGCACGAGGAGCGTCGGGGGAGTGATGGAGCGTGCTAGAAGCACCAGGAGCGTCGGGGGAGTGACGGAGCGTACTAGGAGTACCAGGAGCGTCGGGGGAGCGATGGAGCGTGCTAGGAGCACCAGGAGCGTCGGGGGAGCGACGGAGCGTGCTACGAGCACCAGGAGCTTCGGGGGAGTGACGGAGCGTGCTAGGAGTACCAGGAGCGTTAAGGGAGTGACGGAGCGTGCTAGGAGCACCAGGAGCGTCGGAGAAGCGACGGAGCGTCCTGGGAGCACCAGGAGCGTCGTGGGAGTGACGGAGCGTGCCAGGAGCGTCGGGGGAGTGACGGAGCGTGCTAGGAGTACCAGAAGCGTCGGGGGAGTGACGGAGCGTGCTAGGGGTACCAGGAGCGTCGGGGGAGCGACGGAGCGTGCCAGGAGCGTTGGGGGAGTGACGGAGCGTGCCAGGAGCACCAGGAGCATCGGGGGAGCGACGGAGCGTCCTAGGAGCACCAGGAGCGTCGTGGAAGTGACGGAGCGTGCCAGGAGCGTTGGGGGAGCGACGGAGCGGGGTCGGAGCACGAGGAGCGTCGGGGGAGTGATGGAGCGTGCTAGAAGCACCAGGAGCGTCGGGGGAGTGACGGAGCGTACTAGGAGTACCAGGAGCGTCGGGGGAGCGATGGAGCGTGCTAGGAGCACCAGGAGCGTCGGGGGAGCGACGGAGCGTGCTACGAGTACCAGGAGCTTCGGGGGAGTGACGGAGCGTGCTAGGAGTACCAGGAGCGTTAAGGGAGTGACGGAGCGTGCTAGGAGCACCAGGAGCGTCGGAGGAGCGACGGAGCGTCCTGGGAGCACCAGGAGCGTCGTGGGAGTGACGGAGCGTGCCAGGAGCGTCGGGGGAGCGACGGAGCGTGGTCGGAGCACCAGGAGCCTCGGGGGAGTGACGGAGCCTGCTAGGAGCACCAGGAGTCTCGGGGGAGCGACGGAGCGTGATAGGAGCCCCAGGAGCGTCGGGGGAGTGACGGAGCGTGCCAGGAGCCTCGTGGAAGTGACGGAGCGTGCCAGAAGCACCAGGAGCGTCGGGGGAGCGACGGGGCGTCATAGGAGCACCAGGAGCGTCGTGGAAGTGACGGAGCGTGCCAGGAGCGTCGGGGGAGCGACGGGGCGTCATAGGAGCACCAGGAGCGTCGTGGATGTGACGGAGCGTGCCAGGAGCGTCGGGGGAGCGACGGAGCGGGGTCGGAGCACGAGGAGCGTCGGGGGAGTGACGGAGCGTGCTAGGAGCACCAGGAGCGTCGGGGGAGTGACGGAGCGTACTAGGAGTACCAGGAGCGTCGGGGGAGCGATGGAGCGTGCTAGGAGCACCAGGAGCGTCGGGGGAGTGACAGAGCGTGCTAGGAGTACCAGGAGCGTCGGGGGAGTGACAGAGCGTGCTAGGAGTACCAGGAGCGTCGGGGGAGCGACGGAGCGTGCTAGGAGCACCAGGAGCGTCGGGGGGGTGACGGAGCGTCCTAGGAGCACCAGGAGCGTCGGGGGAGCGACGGAGCGTGCTAGGAGCACCAGGACCGTCGGGGGAGCGACGGAGCGTCCGAGGAGCACCAGGAACCTCGGGGGAGTGACGGAGCGTGCCAGGAGCACCAGGAGCGTCGGGGGAGCGACGGAGCGTGGTCGGAGCACCGGGAGCACCTGGAATGTCAGGGATCATTAGGACATCGAGAGAGCACCAGATGAATGCGGAGTCCAAAGAACTATGGAGGTGATTGTGAACGGACTTATTATGGTTTGTGCCTGTTTCTCGTGTATGTGACTCTATGTGACGAAAGGGGGGTGGGGGGCGTATTGATTAATATAATTTGTGAAACCTTTAAAAATGTGTTGTTGATCATTTCCGCCTGTGGCATCTCAGTCGGTCTTTAATTTTTTTGACAAGTGTTATCACCCACTCAGGGAGATCTGTCCCTGGCAAGTCATAACATTACCAAGGAATGTTGAATGATCGGATTCTATACAAGCAAGAAGATGGTGGGGTGATCCTCTGGAGCACTGACATCGGGATTGGCTCGCCAAATGACCATTCTGGATGAGCTGATTCCGAAACTAATCTCCGTGAGGTGTGTGGGGGGGGGGGGGGGGTATGACAAGCTGTGACTATTCGCCAACCCTACATAACGCTAGGCACATATAGTTAAAGCTGCTCATACAGCAAATTTTGTTATGTACATTATTTTTTTCAACATATTTTGGGGAATGTGTTGGGCACATTACAGGAGTGTGGGAATTGACCAAATGGGTATGTGATCATATCTAAAGCGGCGAACAAACAGCAGCATTGCACACATTTGGATGACGTAGTACACACTTTCCCGCACGAGATTTGGTCAAACAAAGTAACTCAACACCATGCCCGTTACATTATTGCGTGCAATAAATGTATTGTTGCATGAGGGGAGCGAATACCTTTTCCGATCTCCGCGATTGACATCCCGGAATTCAATTTCTGGTTCAACGCGAAGACCCTTTCCCGATTTACCGCGAACCGTTATAGCAGTCAGTGAATTCCTCGATATTCGCGATATCGCTTTTAGGTATCTTCAGAATCGATATTACTCTCCCTAATTCTTGGGGATTCGCGATACAGAGGGGGTACCCCCCACCCCCCACCCTTTCATAATCACAAAGAACCAAAATGCATCATTTTTGTTCATAACACTGAAAATGTTTCTCACAGACAATATCGCTGCGTGAGTAATTTCGTTTTCCCTTCAAAACACGGAAACTGTTTCAGCAAATGCATTTTAAGTAAGGCACGTGACAAAATGTCAGTATATATATATCCTATTTGCATTATGAACACCACTATTTCCAGATTGATTAGCCATGACGGAACGGCACTTACCGAACTAATGAGCCATATTAATGTACAACCGCCCGATTAGATTTTTGCTTTGTGATGGAATCAAACAACAAAAGAGGTCCCTATGACAGTGCAGACGTGCATGGTTTCCCATTACTGTAGATGTACGGGCCATGCTATATACCAAGGAAGGAATACTTATTTAGCAATAACATGTTGGCGATGGCATGCTTTGTCTTGATAAGACAAAACTTTGAAGACAATCGCAGGATGTCTGTTTGATCAAGAGACGCGGCCGGCGCTGAGGGGCTGCTATTTCAGGCCGGCACGGGTCTCCCCCGAGAGGGAAGTAAAACCCAGAGGGAATGATTCGGGGCGGTGGGGTGGGGGAGGGGGAGGGGGTTGAGAGGGAGGAGCGGAGGGTGCGTAACAAAGGGCCTTTATGTCTCCTACATGGAACCAGGTGCGACAGAGATATAACAAGATTTACGTGATGTTTTTTTTTCTTTCCGCGGCCGCTATTATCGCGGGGAAGCAGCAAGACCCAAACGGTGTGTTGTTGCACGCGAACATCGCATTTCCAAACGTTGATACAGGCCAAAAAAATGTTTGCTAAGCCTCGGGGGGCCAGGAGCTCCGTGTAATGTCTTCTCGTCGCTGGCCAGCGGTTTGAGGAGAATGTGAAGACATAAAACGTGAGATCACGTGTCTTTGCCACCAACGCGCGGTTGACGACAACATGATATGAAGAATCTCGTATATATATATACATGTTATGCATATGGAATATAAGAAATCCTCCGGATAAAATGAATTAGTGTTTTAGCTAGGCCGCTTTTGTGCTAGGGCTTAGGTGCCCAGGCAAGCATTCGCCCCACCCCCTCCCACTTCAACCCGCCCGCTCACCCACACGCTCTACCTCCATCAGCTCTTCATTAAAGATCGGGAGAACCGGCCAACGCGCATGCAGTAATCAAAAAGTATTCAAATGCGCGTTAAAACTGATTTTGTTTATTATTATATACGAAATCAGTTCAGGTCTTGAAAACTTAATTGAAGACCATAATTACCAATTGTGTGGTATGCTATGGGGCCTGTGCTGGAAAGTGCTTGCTTTCCAAACACATTAAAGTCACATTCGCACAAAAAAACGTACCTATCAGCAGTAATGACGCCATTGGGGTTAAGAACTGGGAGACAACGGGTCGAAATACTTTAGATCTATAGTCGGCACGGAAATTATTTGCCGCCTCGTTTTCTAATTTGACATGAAAAGTTTCATTGACAAGCCTAAAATCAGTATATACTTGTCAACTTGAACCAAAGACCCAAAAGAATTTGGCGTACTCACAGTCCTGTTGTCAAAAGAATTCACATTATGCCAACATTATGGGTTTCACGCAAACGAAGCAGACAAGTTTCGCTATGGCCGTCGCTCTGTTTACCTTGTCATCTGTCATGTCTGTGGGCGATAGTATTGCTGGTATTTTGGGCAGGGGGGTTCGGTTGTGTCAATGTCAAGCCGTAACTTGAATAAAGCTTACATGTGTTTATAGTTCCTCTCATATATATGAACATTGATGCTACACACTCATTCCTTTTGCATTGCTTTTGCTTTGAGATGCTAAAAGTACTGTTAGTATAAAAAAAATTGCATGGGCACATAATGCTCTGTCCCCTTTTCTAGTGCCTGATATTAGACTCTTCCGTGGGCTTACTTCTTTTAACCAATGAAAATGCAAAAATTATGACCTTCACCTTACGACGTCATAAAAAGGCGGCTGTCAACACATCTTCGTCTGCTATACTTTACGCTAGAGACTATCGTGTTGTGCTGTTATTAAAGAAGATACACCTTCAAGTAAGTTGAAATCACAAGGGTCTCGTGTTATGGAGCAAATAAATACATAAATCGTGACTGCAAATGGTGCACGGACAAAAATATCTACGAAAGCGAGGCGGCAGATATTAAACGCGCAGACTATAGACCATGCAGATTATATTAGTGCACATATTCGATCCAAACGGGGAGCCTCTCCATGTTAATTGGTAAGCAGGCTGAGCTGCAGCTCAGCAGGTTCTTGGTTCGAATCCTGAACCCTGCATCCGGGATAAACTTTACCAACCCTCAGTTCATTGACCTCTGCCCCACTTTAGTCCTTTAGTCGAATATTTTATTTCCTTTCACATCGGGGGGCCTCCCTGGTGTAGTGGTTAGCGCACTAGACCGCAGATCAATAGGTCCTGGGTTCGAATCCGGGCTCGGGCACCTAATCTGGGGCATGTTTCATTCCTTCATCCTTCATCGTCTCGGGAGGTTCCTTGGCCCAATTTAGCCTGTATGTGCACAAAAGTGGCCTAAAACACCAACATTCCATTCCTTTCACATCTTAAGCAGTTGGTGCCACCACAGAACAACTTGAGCTCATATAATGCTTCTGTTTTCTCACTGCCGTATGCCCATGATACATCTAGCGAAGTTTCAAAAACTTTGTGACCGAAACTTTGTTTCCGAAACTTTTCACTGGTGTATCCTGGAAAGTTTGTGACCGAAGTTTCAACATGCTTGAATTTGGGACAAAAGTGTCCACATCATTATAGCTATAATGCATCTAAGTTTCGGTTACTTTTAAGTTTCGGACACAAAGTAACCGCAACTTTTAGATGTATCATGGCCATTATATATTCCTGAGTTGTAACGCTCCAAATAGTAGAAGGGAATGATTTTTCCACTTATGTTCGCACCTGCCCAGTTAAATTATGAGAACAAAGAAAGTGACGTCAAAAGGGAATACAAACGCAAGTGCCTTTACGTTCAGTTTATGTTCAGATTATACCTGCTCATTGACTTGAATTCAACGAAAAGCGCTCAACCATGAGAACAATACACGCCCTCGACCACAGATACATACGCCAGCGCGATAGCTCAGTGGGTTAGAGTGCTCGTATTGAGTGATCCGGCCACTTATTGTGGAGAGCTTATTGGCGCGTGGATCGATGGTTCGAGCCCCGCTGTGGCCATGTCTGTGTGTGGTCGCAGGATAAAGATCCCACGTCCTTCTTCGCAAGGAGTAGGAGGAACGCTGAACGCCGAAACGCTGACAACGGGGCGGGGGGGATGACCGATGACCAGGGGAGGAGTGAGGGGTCACCGAGACGAGAGAGCCTCCACGTACCACGTGAAGCTACACACTCATTCCTTTTGCATTGCTTTTGCTTTGAGATGCTAAAAGTACTGTTAGTATAAAAAAAATTGCATGGGCACATAATGCTCTGTCCCCTTTTCTAGTGCCTGATATTAGACTCTTCCGTGGGCTTACTTCTTTTAACCAATGAAAATGCAAAAATTATGACCTTCACCTTACGACGTCATAAAAAGGCGGCTGTCAACACATCTTCGTCTGCTATACTTTACGCTAGAGACTATCGTGTTGTGCTGTTATTAAAGAAGATACACCTTCAAGTAAGTTGAAATCACAAGGGTCTCGTGTTATGGAGCAAATAAATACATAAATCGTGACTGCAAATGGTGCACGGACAAAAATATCTACGAAAGCGAGGCGGCAGATATTAAACGCGCAGACTATAGACCATGCAGATTATATTAGTGCACATATTCGATCCAAACGGGGAGCCTCTCCATGTTAATTGGTAAGCAGGCTGAGCTGCAGCTCAGCAGGTTCTTGGTTCGAATCCTGAACCCTGCATCCGGGATAAACTTTACCAACCCTCAGTTCATTGACCTCTGCCCCACTTTAGTCCTTTAGTCGAATATTTTATTTCCTTTCACATCGGGGGGCCTCCCTGGTGTAGTGGTTAGCGCACTAGACCGCAGATCAATAGGTCCTGGGTTCGAATCCGGGCTCGGGCACCTAATCTGGGGCATGTTTCATTCCTTCATCCTTCATCGTCTCGGGAGGTTCCTTGGCCCAATTTAGCCTGTATGTGCACAAAAGTGGCCTAAAACACCAACATTCCATTCCTTTCACATCTTAAGCAGTTGGTGCCACCACAGAACAACTTGAGCTCATATAATGCTTCTGTTTTCTCACTGCCGTATGCCCATGATACATCTAGCGAAGTTTCAAAAACTTTGTGACCGAAACTTTGTTTCCGAAACTTTTCACTGGTGTATCCTGGAAAGTTTGTGACCGAAGTTTCAACATGCTTGAATTTGGGACAAAAGTGTCCACATCATTATAGCTATAATGCATCTAAGTTTCGGTTACTTTTAAGTTTCGGACACAAAGTAACCGCAACTTTTAGATGTATCATGGCCATTATATATTCCTGAGTTGTAACGCTCCAAATAGTAGAAGGGAATGATTTTTCCACTTATGTTCGCACCTGCCCAGTTAAATTATGAGAACAAAGAAAGTGACGTCAAAAGGGAATACAAACGCAAGTGCCTTTACGTTCAGTTTATGTTCAGATTATACCTGCTCATTGACTTGAATTCAACGAAAAGCGCTCAACCATGAGAACAATACACGCCCTCGACCACAGATACATACGCCAGCGCGATAGCTCAGTGGGTTAGAGTGCTCGTATTGAGTGATCCGGCCACTTATTGTGGAGAGCTTATTGGCGCGTGGATCGATGGTTCGAGCCCCGCTGTGGCCATGTCTGTGTGTGGTCGCAGGATAAAGATCCCACGTCCTTCTTCGCAAGGAGTAGGAGGAACGCTGAACGCCGAAACGCTGACAACGGGGCGGGGGGGATGACCGATGACCAGGGGAGGAGTGAGGGGTCACCGAGACGAGAGAGCCTCCACGTACCACGTGAAGCTACACACTCATTCCTTTTGCATTGCTTTTGCTTTGAGATGCTAAAAGTACTGTTAGTATAAAAAAAATTGCATGGGCACATAATGCTCTGTCCCCTTTTCTAGTGCCTGATATTAGACTCTTCCGTGGGCTTACTTCTTTTAACCAATGAAAATGCAAAAATTATGACCTTCACCTTACGACGTCATAAAAAGGCGGCTGTCAACACATCTTCGTCTGCTATACTTTACGCTAGAGACTATCGTGTTGTGCTGTTATTAAAGAAGATACACCTTCAAGTAAGTTGAAATCACAAGGGTCTCGTGTTATGGAGCAAATAAATACATAAATCGTGACTGCAAATGGTGCACGGACAAAAATATCTACGAAAGCGAGGCGGCAGATATTAAACGCGCAGACTATAGACCATGCAGATTATATTAGTGCACATATTCGATCCAAACGGGGAGCCTCTCCATGTTAATTGGTAAGCAGGCTGAGCTGCAGCTCAGCAGGTTCTTGGTTCGAATCCTGAACCCTGCATCCGGGATAAACTTTACCAACCCTCAGTTCATTGACCTCTGCCCCACTTTAGTCCTTTAGTCGAATATTTTATTTCCTTTCACATCGGGGGGCCTCCCTGGTGTAGTGGTTAGCGCACTAGACCGCAGATCAATAGGTCCTGGGTTCGAATCCGGGCTCGGGCACCTAATCTGGGGCATGTTTCATTCCTTCATCCTTCATCGTCTCGGGAGGTTCCTTGGCCCAATTTAGCCTGTATGTGCACAAAAGTGGCCTAAAACACCAACATTCCATTCCTTTCACATCTTAAGCAGTTGGTGCCACCACAGAACAACTTGAGCTCATATAATGCTTCTGTTTTCTCACTGCCGTATGCCCATGATACATCTAGCGAAGTTTCAAAAACTTTGTGACCGAAACTTTGTTTCCGAAACTTTTCACTGGTGTATCCTGGAAAGTTTGTGACCGAAGTTTCAACATGCTTGAATTTGGGACAAAAGTGTCCACATCATTATAGCTATAATGCATCTAAGTTTCGGTTACTTTTAAGTTTCGGACACAAAGTAACCGCAACTTTTAGATGTATCATGGCCATTATATATTCCTGAGTTGTAACGCTCCAAATAGTAGAAGGGAATGATTTTTCCACTTATGTTCGCACCTGCCCAGTTAAATTATGAGAACAAAGAAAGTGACGTCAAAAGGGAATACAAACGCAAGTGCCTTTACGTTCAGTTTATGTTCAGATTATACCTGCTCATTGACTTGAATTCAACGAAAAGCGCTCAACCATGAGAACAATACACGCCCTCGACCACAGATACATACGCCAGCGCGATAGCTCAGTGGGTTAGAGTGCTCGTATTGAGTGATCCGGCCACTTATTGTGGAGAGCTTATTGGCGCGTGGATCGATGGTTCGAGCCCCGCTGTGGCCATGTCTGTGTGTGGTCGCAGGATAAAGATCCCACGTCCTTCTTCGCAAGGAGTAGGAGGAACGCTGAACGCCGAAACGCTGACAACGGGGCGGGGGGGATGACCGATGACCAGGGGAGGAGTGAGGGGTCACCGAGACGAGAGAGCCTCCACGTACCGCCCCCCCCCCCACCCCGCCCGTACCCCTCACACAAAATTCTGGATCTGCACTCCGAACAAAATTAAAATGTACTTTTCCCACAATAGGCACAGGAATGTGTTACGCGTTTTGGTCGAGGTGAAGTTATAAGAAGCAAGGAGTTTTAATGTAGCATTCTCTTCATTATCAAGATAACGCACAGTCGTATCTTTTCATTAACTAACTATTCTCTTTTGATGCCCGGGAAGACACTATTATGCAAATCTGGTGGGTGTGGGAGGGGGGGGGGGGTCCGCGGGTGCCTTGATGCCTGAGAGAACGGATGTTCGTGATGAAAAAAGATACCCTTATAGAGCGGACATTTATGATGAAAACGATACCCCTATGGAACGGATTTTTCGAAAGCGAACGCGACAATGGCAGAGGCTGCTGTCGGGTTTAAAGCATGTGTCTACTGTGTTATGCCATAGCCTGGACCAGGATTGGGTGGACCGGGGGGGGGGGGGGGGGGAGGGCAGGGGGGGGATACCCTACTTGCGGGCACTTAGTGCCAATAAGTCCCTAGAGTCTCGGCTCCATTTGATTTATGATATCAGTTTTTTGGTCCTTGATTTTATTGGTTTCATGCTCCATCTGCCTTCTAGGAAATTCAGAAAGGAACCTCTCGTATGGAAATACAGTACGGACAGCACAGGCGGTTTGGCAACACGTCAGGGTCTGGTATTATAGATTACAAGTGCCATATCCACCCCCGGAAGGAGAGAAACAAGCACGATATTTAGAGAAAGATATGGACGTAAAAGACACGAAGAGGAAAATGCGTTAATTTATTTCAAGAGAAACCTGACCTGAATAACAGATAATTAATCGGGACAAATACAGTAAACCTGGGGATATCTGCTTACCGAGATCTCGTGTGCTAACGTCAGACGTCACGTGACGTCCAAAGTTTACGCTCATTCCGCGCCTGATTGTATTATAGATTTATGAGGTTAAAGTGTCCTTAAAGCAAACTAAGGGATACCGAGATTCTCCGGTACACAATGACACCGTGACGTCATCATGACGGTGTGTGTGTGCTTTTATTTTTTTTCCAACGGCGAAATGATCATTTACTTGGTGATGGTTGATATGAATAGTGCTTTCAATCATTATATGGACAATACATGATGTCCTGGATAAATTACTCACGTTATGCGGCAGCTTCGTCTCCGCCAGCAGAGAAATATAAATTATGTGTGTACATATGTACCTTCTAACAACATCGTGCAGAGCGTACACGTTTGTGTCCATGAGAGAGTGTCTATAAGTAACAACCTTATATCATACATAGATCACACTGACAACTTACTTTCCCTTGCCTCTCTGCAGCCCACCCTCCCTTACCGTCTTAAATCCACCACCCTCCCTTACTTTCCTGAAGCCCCCGCCACCCCTTACCTCCCTGACGCCCGCACCCTCATTTACCTCCCTGAAGCTCACACCCTCCCTAACCTCACTGAAAAACCCTCACCCTCCGTTACCTCCCTGAAGCCCCCACCCACCCTTATCTCTCTAAAACTCTCATCCTCCCTTACCCCCCCCCCCCCCAAAGCCCCCACCGCTCCTTACTTCCACAAAACCTCCACCCTCCCTTAACACCCTGAAACCCTCACCCTTCCTTACCTCCCTGAAGCCCCCACCCTCCCTTATCCCTCTGAAACTCTCATCCTCCCTTACCCCCCCCCCCCCCACAAGCCCCCACCGCTCCTTACCTCCACAAAACCTCCACCCTCCCTTAACTCCTTGAAGCCCACACCCTCCCTTACCTCCCTGAAGCCCCCACCCTCCCTTATCCCTCTGAAACTCTCATCCTCCCTTACCTCCCCAAAGCCCCCACCGCTCCTTACCTCCACAAAACCTCCACCCTCCCTTAACTCCTTGAAGCCCACACCCTCCCTTACCTCCCTGTAGCCCCCACCCTCCCTCACCTCCCAGAAGCCTCCCCCCCCCCTCTTACCTCCCTGTAGCCCCCACCGTCCCGCACCTCCCTGCAGCCCCCACCCTTCCTTCCCACTACATTGTCATTGGTGGCGAGCACAACGAACTCGACGTCTAAACCAACATGGGTTCGATGCTATTTTCAGCCATGACTAATCTCCTTCCGCGGCGGCAGAATCCACCTTCGCTGTATCGTGTTCAGTCGACATGCAGGTGGTTCCTCTTTTTTTGTTCTGTTCCTCGGCGAGACGCCGGTAGCGCAATGAATTGGTCACACGACCGCGTCACCGCTGTAACATGTGACTGGAATAACGCTCGATAAAATAGTGCCACATGCAATTGTCTGTTTCTCGTTCGCTGTTCCATATTAACTAGGCAGCGTCGTGTAGTCAAAACAGCAGGGTGACTCACCGCTAGCGTTGTCTATCAGTATGAATTAGTTCTGGTCATATTGCCATCAGACAAAAAAGAACTGATGCAATTTACCGTGTTCTTCATCGTTGGGCGTAATTTACGCAATCACTGCATTTACAGACAAGAATTGCAATTACGGACATTGATGACAATTATATACATGTACTACAATTGCAGGCATGGCCTGCAATTAACATGCAATTACCGCTAGGTCCAGTAGTTACAGACAGATCCTGCAGAATAAAATATTTATGCATGGTATATATATATATATATACATATGGCATAAATAAACGTCTTCAAGGATACACACCATGACAGATCAAAACATTATCTAGTGAACCTTGATCTAGTGAACCTTGATCTAGCTGCCACGGCACCCTCCCCCCCCCCCCCCCACCAAACGTATCATACGAAACTATACTGGCGTAGTCAAGTTACGTAAATGTGGCATATATGTGGCTATATTTGTCGCCGTTCACGATTATTCCGTGAACTCCTGTTCCCTTAATTTATTTAATAACTGTATTAATCTAACACCCCTTCACTTAATGACACGTATTTGTCCGAACCCGAACCCAGCCTTCTCAGTCGCAACGGCGACATTTCGCAGATCAGGGTACATTCTCCCGTCATCCAGTTAAAACATACACACTGCAGCAGCAATAGGCTGCGTGCACTGCGCATGCCCAGCGGATTCCAAAGCGCACAGCGGAATGGGCAAAACATATCTTTTTGTCACGAAATTGTCCGTGATTTGTCTTCACGTCTGTGGCACGTGTCTTCCATGCTGGTAAAGTTACCTCAGTGTGGCCATTATGTGCCACCGCTTGCCTTCACACCAAACAAAAATCGTTTTTTTAGCAAGCATATTCATAATAAATGCCGACCCAAATTAGAGCGAAAATAACAGCTGTCATGTTCCATCACATCATTATATCATGAACGAAAGCTGCTTTGTGATATGTCAAGGATAATATGCAGATGCTTTAGTTTGCGGCTACTGCGCATGCCTTTCCTTCAGATAAAGGATACCTACCTGCTTTTATGGTGTGGATACATAAAGCATCTAGAGCATTGTCTTTATTGTATAGGGACGGCGATGGCACTAGACACTTCTAGACGTTCTTGAACACGATACGTCATACGGGGCAGGACAAATGCTTATGAATAGAGTATGTGCAGCAACGGAGAGCGGGTCGCTCGGGTACGATAACCTGCGAGGCAGAGCTCAAAGCTGATCATGCTAAGCGACCAAACCCTGCGTTAATGTTTGCACGTGCAAGATACAGAACGCATGATTGGTTGTATAGTCGGGACGCTTGAACCAATTCCGGTCATATCGCGTCAATGGGAGAAGGAACCAATTCATATCGCGTCAATGGGAGAAGGAAGGGAAGAGCGGAGCCATGTCCCCGGGGTAACGCCTTACTGTTTGCGAAGAAAGACATGGCATTTTTACCCCCATCGTTCCTTACCTCTCTGAAACCCCCATCGTCCCTTACCTCCTTGAAGCCCTCATCGTCCCTTACTTCTCTGAGACCCCCATCGTCCCTTACCTTTGAAGCCCCATCCACCCTTACCTCTCTGAGACCCCCATCGTCCCTTACCTCTCTGAGACCCCCATCGTCCCTTACCTCTCTGAAGCCCCCACCGTCCCTTACCTCTGTGAGACCCCCATCGTCCCTTACCTTTGAAGCCCCATCCACCCTTACCTCTCTGAGACCCCCATCGTCCCTTACCTCCCTGAGACCCCCATCGTCCCTTACCTCTCTAAGACCCCCATCGTCCCTTACCTCTCTGAGACCCCCATCGTCCCTTACCTCTCTGAGACCCCCATCGTCCCTTACCTCTCCGAGACCCCCATCGTCCCTTACCTCTCTGAGACCCCCATCGTCCCTTACCTCTCTGAGACCCCCATCGTCCCTTACCTCTCTGAGACCCCCATCGTCCCTTACCTCTCTGAGACCCCCATCGTCCCTTACCTCTCTGAGACCCCCATCGTCCCTTACCTCTCTGAGACCCCCATCGTCCCTTACCTCTCTAAGACCCCCATCGTCCCTTACCTCTCTGAGACCCCCATCGTCCCTTACCTCTCTGAGACCCCCATCGTCCCTTACCTCTCTGAGACCCCCATCGTCCCTTACCTCTCTGAGACCCCCATCGTCCCTTACCTCTCTGAGACCCCCATCGTCCCTTACCTCTCTGAGACCCCCATCGTCCCTTACCTCTCTGAGACCCCCATCGTCCCATACCTCTCTGAGACCCCCATCGTCCCTTACCTCTCTGAGACCCCCATCGTCCCATACCTCTCTGAGACCCCCATCGTCCCTTACCTCTCTGAGACCCCCATCGTCCCTTACCTCTCTGAGACCCCCATCGTCCCTTACCTCTCTAAGACCCCCATCGTCCCTTACCTCTCTGAGACCCCCATCGTCCCATACCTCTCTGAGACCCCCATCGCCCCTTACCTCTCTGAAGCCCCCACCGTCCCTTACCTCTCTGAGACCCCCATCGTCCCATACCTCTCTGAGACCCCCATCGCCCCTTACCTCTCTGAAGCCCCCACCGTCCCTTACCTCTCTGAGACCCTCATCGCCCCTTACCTCTCTGAAGCCCCCACCGTCCCTTACCTCTCTGAGACCCCCATCGTCCCTTACCTCTCTGAGACCCCCATCGTCCCTTACCTCTCTAAGACCCCCATCGTCCCTTACCTCTCTGAGACCCCCATCGTCCCATACCTCTCTGAGATCCCCATCGCCCCTTACCTCTCTGAAGCCCCCACCGTCCCTTACCTCTCTGAGACCCCCATCGTCCCATACCTCTCTGAGACCCCCATCGCCCCTTACCTCTCTGAAGCCCCCACCGTCCCTTACCTCTCTGAGACCCCCACCGTCCCTTACCTCTCTGAGACCCCCATCGTCCCTTACCTCTCTGAGACCCCCATCGTCCCTTACCTCTCTGAGACCCCCATCGTCCCTTACCTCTGAGACCCCCATCGTCCCTTACCTCTCTGAGACCCCCATCGTCCCTTACCTCTCTGAGACCCCCATCGTCCCTTACCTCTCTGAGACCCCCATCGTCCCTTACCTCTCTGAGACCCCCATCGTCCCTTACCTCTCTGAGACCCCCATCGTCCCTTACCTCTCTGAGACCCCCATCGTCCCTTACCTCTCTAAGACCCCCATCGTCCCTTACCTCTCTGAGACCCCCATCGTCCCTTACCTCTCTGAGACCCCCATCGTCCCTTACCTCTCTGAGACCCCCATCGTCCCTTACCTCTCTGAGACCCCCATCGTCCCTTACCTCTCTGAGACCCCCATCGTCCCTTACCTCTCTGAGACCCCCATCGTCCCTTACCTCTCTGAGACCCCCATCGTCCCATACCTCTCTGAGACCCCCATCGCCCCTTACCTCTCTGAGACCCCCATCGTCCCATACCTCTCTGAGACCCCCATCGTCCCTTACCTCTCTGAGACCCCCATCGTCCCTTACCTCTCTGAGACCCCCATCGTCCCTTACCTCTCTAAGACCCCCATCGTCCCTTACCTCTCTGAGACCCCCATCGTCCCATACCTCTCTGAGACCCCCATCGCCCCTTACCTCTCTGAAGCCCCCACCGTCCCTTACCTCTCTGAGACCCCCATCGTCCCATACCTCTCTGAGACCCCCATCGCCCCTTACCTCTCTGAAGCCCCCACCGTCCCTTACCTCTCTGAGACCCCCATCGCCCCATACCTCTCTGAAGCCCCCACCGTCCCTTACCTCTCTGAGACCCCCATCGTCCCTTACCTCTCTGAGACCCCCATCGTCCCTTACCTCTCTAAGACCCCCATCGTCCCTTACCTCTCTGAGACCCCCATCGTCCCATACCTCTCTGAGATCCCCATCGCCCCTTACCTCTCTGAAGCCCCCACCGTCCCTTACCTCTCTGAGACCCCCATCGTCCCATACCTCTCTGAGACCCCCATCGCCCCTTACCTCTCTGAAGCCCCCACCGTCCCTTACCTCTCTGAGACCCCCACCGTCCCTTACCTCTCTGAGACCCCCATCGTCCCTTACCTCTCTGAGACCCCCATCGTCCCTTACCTCTCTGAGACCCCCATCGTCCCTTACCTCTGAGACCCCCATCGTCCCTTACCTCTCTGAGACCCCCATCGTCCCTTACCTCTCTGAGACCCCCACCGTCCCTTACCTCTCTGAGACCCCCATCGTCCCTTACCTCTCTGAAGCCCCCACCGTCCCTTACCTCTCTGAGACTCCCATCGCCCCTTACCTCTCTGAAGCCCCCACCGTCCCTTACCTCTCTGAGACCCCCATCGCCCCTTACCTCTCTGAAGCCCCCACCGTCCCTTACCTCTCTGAGACCCCCATCGCCCCTTACCTCTCTGAAGCCCCCACCGTCCCTTACCTCTCTGAGACCCCCATCGCCCCTTACCTCTCTGAAGCCCCCACCGTCCCTTACCTCTCTGAGACCCCCATCGTCCCTTACCTCTCTGAGACCCCCACCGTCCCTTACCTCTCTGAGACCCCCATCGTCCCTTACCTCTCTGAAGCCCCCACCGTCCCTTACCTCTCTGAGACCCCCATCGCCCCTTACCTCTCTGAAGCCCCCACCGTCCCTTACCTCTCTGAGACCCCCATCGCCCCTTACCTCTCTGAAGCCCCCACCGTCCCTTACCTCTCTGAGACCCCCATCGCCCCTTACCTCTCTGAAGCCCCCACCGTCCCTTACCTCTCTGAGACCCCCATCGCCCCTTACCTCTCTGAAGCCCCCACCGTCCCTTACCTCTCTGAGACCCCCATCGTCCCTTACCTCTCTGAGACCCCCACCGTCCCTTACCTCTCTGAGACCCCCATCGTCCCTTACCTCTCTGAAGCCCCCACCGTCCCTTACCTCTCTGAGACCCCCATCGCCCCTTACCTCTCTGAAGCCCCCACCGTCCCTTACCTCTCTGAGACCCCCATCGCCCCTTACCTCTCTGAAGCCCCCACCGTCCCTTACCTCTCTGAGACCCCCATCGCCCCTTACCTCTCTGAAGCCCCCACCGTCCCTTACCTCTCTGAGACCCCCATCGCCCCTTACCTCTCTGAAGCCCCCACCGTCCCTTACCTCTCTGAGACCCCCACCGTCCCTTACCTCTCTGAAGCCCCCACCGTCCC
>OZ025256.1:5616195-5713547 GCA_964019135.1 Arenicola marina | reverse complement strand
GGGCGGGGGTCGGGGGGGGGGTGCTGTGGTAGTACCTGGACAAGAGACAAGGAGGGGCGGGGGTCGGGGGGGGGGGTGCTGTGGTAGTACCTGGACAAGAGACAAGGAGGGGCGGGGGTCGGAGGGGGGGGGGGTGCTGTGGTAGTACCTGGACAAGAGACAAGGAGGTGGGGATAATGTCCGGTAGCGAGGATATAGACGACTAAAAGGCTACCGATGACCTAGCCATACCGTCTCATCCGGATGTCATGGTCGAGTGATAGCGCAAGTTCTAATGTTGCTCTGTCAAATGTACCCGTTAAATAAAGTCTCATCTCTTCTTGCATATTGTACAGTTGCAACAGACTGGATAACAGGTATATCAGACATAAATACTACAAATTGTCCAGAGGCTACAGAAATCACGACAGATGGAACAATTTATAACATGCTTCATTTAGCAATAAACATAAAACTGCAGATATATATATATGTAATTACAAGTCAAAAAGATAACAAGATAAAGAAGTTGACTGATCAGACAAATTGCGAAAAAATCCTATCAATTATACCACATATTCATGCTTACCGCACTGACTATAAGTATATTTTCTAAAACGGCAGATGGTCATGGCCAAAGCAGGTGCAATGAGACCTGTGGTGAGTAGATAGGATGTGTAGAAAGAATGCCGGTAGTTGGGTGAGAGAGGACTTCAGGTTATCGAGTCTTAACGGTCGGAGCTGGAAGATGAAGACACACGGGAAATAGAGACTTGGTCCTTCGAGGCGAATTCCTTTTTTTTCCCGACAAAGGAAAGAAATCAAAGTGACAGCGTAACAAAAGTCCGCTAGAGGGCGCGACGACGCATAAGGAGGGAGAGGCGGAGATTGGTATAGAGGGAATGGTTTGGGTTCAGGGCTCGCCAGCATGGAACAGACGATGCGATCTCATCATTACCTTGTCTATCCAAGGGGACGAGTATTACATTATACGAACCTACACTAGATATCGGTGAGGACTTTAATCTCTCGGTTTAATCAGCCGCCTCGTATCCCATAATCCGCGAGATACTATGGGTGCTGAGGGCCGCTCCTGGATTAATGAGCAATGTACGTGGTGCCGTCTGCTCTCGGCTCGTTTGCCTTTCGACGTCTATAGTATATAACACTTCCCTTCGACGTAGATCTGTGAATGGGTCTCGGGGGACCCAGCGAGCTTAAGATACGGACCCCAATGGCCGGGATATCTACCACCCGTCCACAGCGATGTGGCCATGTTTGTTATTTACACAGTGGGGGATTCCGCACCGGGATTTAAGCCATGAGGATATTGAACTCGTCATGTGGTAAAGGCGATTTTATGTATTTTTTTAACTTAAGGCCGCGAACGACAAGTTTTTGGGGGAAAGCCGCCGAGCATCAATTGGAAAACAAATACCAATTCAAAAATATTTTCACATAGACCGCTGAGTTGTTATTAATTTTAAGAAATTTACAAAACATTGTTTTCAGCAACTTGTGCCTTCCTGTAGTATTTTGCAAGTATCTCCATGAATTATATGATAATCCGTCTTGAGAAAAATCCATCGACGAGAAATTTAGATATTCAATTGATTCATATATTGCATATGGCTTCCATCTCATTCTTTCTTCAACGAAACGACGACTGACCACCAGTAGGAAGCTTCTATGCGGATTAATCTATGAGAGAAGGAAATACTCACAGGTCTAGAATATATGAACCAAAGGTTGCCAAGGAGATACATGGAGATTCAGAGCCGATTATGAACAAATTGCACAAAACTGTACCATATTTTCGCGCTAATATGTATGATGATATCTGACCAGGAAGTACGGTATGTACAAGTTTCCTAACTACTCGTGAGAACGATTATATGTAATTCTTCAGCAAGTGAAAGTGAAAGGGAAGCTAGATGCCACCACGAAACCTGTACACGTAGTAGGGGTTGATGTAACCCAGTATAACTTAAGTTACCTTCCTTTCCCTTGCTTTAATAATTTAATTGGCTCGGTTTAAGCTATAATTGGACATACGCGGCAAAAAACTGGGATCAAAGACCATTCGTCATTCAAGCCAGACAAACATGGCAAAAACGTCTTCCGGGCCACAGGTTTTCAATGGTTGCCTTCACGACAAGTCAATGGCATTTCTCTGAGCATCCATTTACAAAAACAACAACCATTCGATGCTCTAGCGACCTAAATCACCAGCATCTACACGTTCTACACAATAAAAAATACAACTCACTGGGGATAAGAAACGTTCCTATTCGTATGCTACAGCAAACCTGTCCACAGAACAAAATAAGACCATCTAATTGTAAATTCTGTCCAGGGGTTTAACGAGGGACGCCACTTGCTGCCAGTTTGCCTCTGAATGACGCTGTCAGCATTTCAAGCAGCCCTATGGAGTAATACTCCACGATCAGCACACATGGCATGTACGCCTCGAAGGACTGCACCGATTTGGCTCTGGGGACCAGTGGGTAATTGGTTTGTATTGAATCGTTTCCAGTCAGTCGCAAACCGCACGCTGGGTGGTGTCCGTATTAAGCTGGAGGGAGAACGCGTGGCTTATTTTCCTCCAATCAGTGACTGTTACGGTCGCGTCTTCGGCGAAGGTGACGTGGCGTTGGGGTTGGTATGGGTGTGGGTGGGGGGTAGGGTTAGACATGGGTGAGAGTTGTGAAGTGGGGCGGGAGGGGGGAGGGGGCATATTGCATCACACACCGCGAATAAGTGGTAATGTTGATAGAGATATAAGGAAGAACGAGAGTTCGCATGGCCCGGACGTTGATGGAGCAGAAGAAAATGGTGGAGGGAACAGCACGCTACACGACGAGAGAAGATGGTACGCTGGCTGCGCGGCTGGCTAGCTATATTGGACGATAATTGGGTATTAGTCCGTAGACCGCAACCGGCTTCACGATTGTTTTGTTAAATGCCTGACGCCATGGCTGCTTGGAAACAATATAATTCGGCGATGACAATTGCTTCGGATCTGGCATACAGCGGTATGGGGGTGGGTGGAGGGAGTGTAATTAAAATATAGAATTTTGCAATGTTACATCCGTAAGTGTAATAGTTAACGGCAAAAAGTGGCAACCCTTGCAACAGACATATATTTCCCATCTTTATATGAAGGGAGATGTGTTATTGCCGTGCTGCCTTCCGGGGCAACGGAATGAGGCTGGATTAAACATAAACAAAACATTGCTACACCATCCGATACACACATCCACATCAGCTTCGGGTGACAGCTAGATGATTAAAGACGGCCCTAACTTATCACTTAATGAGGCTATTAAGGAAAGTGGGCGACGCTTAGCGGCGAGGGGTTTTGCTTCGTAATCAGGTGAAGACGTCGGGACGTTATGAGTGATGGCGCAGCGACATGACTGCTGCGGACGATAAGATAGGAGCCATGAGATGGATGGGAACATTTACGGTAATCACCCTCTGGGTGTCGCATTGTACGTGATAAGAACACCAAGTGTGAGAGGGAAGGAGGGGGGGGGGGGCGTGAGCAGAGAGGAGCGAGAGAAGGGGAGAAAGGAAAGAGCGAAAGAGAGGGGAAACAGAGAAAGGGAGCGAAAGAGAGGGGAAAACAGAGTGAGGGAGCGCGAGAAAGAGAGAGAACGAGAGAGGAGGAACGAGAAAGTGTGGGAGAAGGAGAGGGATAGAGAGAGAAGGACTGAGAAAGAGAGCGAGAGAGATGGAGAGGGAGTGACTATGAGAGAAAACGAGAGGCATAAATAAAGAGATGAGGCTTCGAACGAGAGCGAAAGTCGAGAGGACGAAAAAAAAAACGGAAGAGAAAGCATTGGTGGGAATTGAAGAGCAAGGAAGAGATAGAACGTGGTCTCTTTACCTGAGATTAAGTGTAGTGTCGTTTGCAAATGCTGCCCTTTTCACCGCTAGTTTATTTTTGAGCCCACGACCCCGTGGTGGAGCAACGTGCAGCGATATATCTTAAATGAATCATCCAATGTACCAAGGGCAGAAATATTTGGATCTTCGAAGATTATCGTGTAATAAATGTCCCATTGACCTTTGGGCTCCGGCGGACTGTTCCAACGCTTTGTTGGAAGCCATATGGACGGGATAAAGGTTTATGTGTGTTGTAGATACAGAGGGTTGTTGCTATGGAGACACAGATAGGGAGGAGATTGAGTGATTGATTGACAGGCGGTGACGGTTACAGCACTTGGAATGAGACATAAAGGGTTATTGACGATACAATGTCCCCCTCAGAGCTGTTGATGTAACACGGGGGTGGAGCCAGGAATTTGAAAGGTGGGTGGGGTGGTCCGCGCCTCAGATAGCGTTCTTCCTCAAAAAGAGGCAGGGGGGGTGGGGGGGGGGCATTGAGACTTGCAAGTGGGCGGGGAGCTCCTAAAAAAGGCGGGGAGAAAAAAGGCGGAGAGAAAAAAGGCGGGGAGGGGGGGGGGGGGTCCACGCCTCAGATAACGTTTTTCCGCAGAAAAGGGGCGGGGGGGGGGGGGGTCCACGCCTCAGATAGCCTGAATTTTGCATCGAAATACGGCATTCTTCATCCAAAAGGGGGACCCGCCCGTGTAGTCTGCACTTTAACATTATGTCTGCATTGCAGACTTGAGTCTGCACTGGGCCGTTACTGATGGAATGTTGCAATTACAAAGAAATCGATCGAGGATTTTAACACGCGACCACAGTTCAGCGGATTTGAAATCAATTTTCAACTTGACGCAGACGCCTGGTGCCTCCCAACCCAAGACGCACACCGCTCTTTGTCGCCCACTTTAATCTCCACTTGTTTACCCTTTAACTCGCAATCGAATCATCCGCATGTTTTTGGCACCACGAGCCGGCATGAGGATGGCTACAATAAATTCCCCAAATTGAATATTCCCCGACAAAAACGGGTCGAGATGTTAGCTCGGCGTGATTTGAATAAACACGGTACGGTCTTGAATACACATTAGCCCCCATAGGAGGCGCTCATCGCTTCAAGTGGGGAGTGCCACTGATGCTGATATGTGGCGCCCCCAAGCGGCGTGTTTGCTCAGATGCCACGTGTCACTTGATGGGACTCGGTTTGTACCCAATCTCCCTCTTCCGGAAGTCACATTCTGAGGAGTCCATCGCTGCTTCCGGCTCTTCCAGCCCTGGTGGACCACTTGCGTTCCTCAATTTCGCTTTTCTCCTATTGATTATGCTCATTTTAGTTGCCTCTCTTGGATGTTTTATTTATAACCCACATCCCAAAGGACAAGCATGGGGCAACATTTGCCAGCAGTAAAATATGGGCTGAATGTTGCGTGGATAATTCGCAAATGTTATTTTATTCAATGATCTAAGCATGTTCTAAGCAAGTTCTGCCAGATCCCAATTGTTCTCCCATTGAAATGGCGATTATTCACGAACAAAGGTAATAATCGATTTCCCATAATGTCACTGAGTTTATATGTGTTTGTGGAATGCCTTCTTATGGGGAACTAGATTTGCGTAAACAAAGATGGCCGACTGCAAACAAATTAGGAGAATATTGCTTTATTGTCAGCTAATTCCAATTAATGGTGTATATAGTAATACTATAAGGATACACATTAATTGTGATAATATAGACACGCAGAATTTTTGCCTATTTGATATATTTGCACTGTGAAGACAAGTTGTCAGATGTTTGTGCAACAGTTGTAGTCAAAATAGAAATAAAATTATTGCCGCAATGTTTCGATATTCATGAGTCACTAGTCATAATACTGGTACTCATCACAAGATATAGATGCAACGATAGAAATAGTCTCTCAACCAATGCTTACACTCGACTATCATAGTTGCCATGCCCGATTCCCCATAAATCTTCAATAATGACTCGACTAGAAGGATAGCGTGGATAAATCACGCTGTAAAATCAACTCATATGACTGTTGGCAACTTATCAACTTATCAAGTTATCGTGTAAATGTGCTTACTTACGAGAATTCCCCAGAAGAAAATCCTAAATAAGATATCTTTCTTCACAAGATTACAGTTTGTAAATTACTGCCAATACATTGTGATTTGCCAATGTTTAACCTTTTTGGTGTGAAAGTACCTGTCTATCTCTCCACATCATATAGTAAAAAAATTAACACATTGCAAACGGTTTCTGTTACGGGTGGCGCCGCCTGACGATGAGAAATGGTACCGCATTTCTGTAGAAATGGTGCGACATTTCGGCAACATAAATTGAATTCCCTATTTCATGAGGCGCCGAGAACGCCAAAATCGGCTGCGGAGTCAGAAAGGCCAAACGCAGGTCAACGCAGAGTATTCACATCTAGCTTCCTGATCACATGATGACCACGTCACGCATGTCGTGCTGGGATTAGAGCATGCATCGAAGGGTTACTTCCGGTTTAATTACGGTGGCGTATTTGTAAGCACTTTTGGTATTATCGCGTCAATGAGAGAAGGAAGAGAGGGTGGAGCCATGTCCACGGGGGTAAGCCCCTACTCTTTGAGAAGAAAGACATGGGATTTTTATCCTGCGACCACACAGACATGGCCACAGCGGGGCTCGAACCACCGATCCACGTGCCGTTAGGCTCTCAGGTGGCCAGGACGCTCAAGGCGAGCGCTCTAACCCACTGAGCTATCGGGGCGGCCCCGAACACTGGGCTGAATAAAGGAATCGAACGCAGCGCCACCAGCACAGGCGTCTTGTTTTCTCTGCGCACACCGACCCGATTTATCAGCGCTGGAAACAAGGGGTCTCCGGATGGGGGCGGTGCAGATATCACGCATTATGAGTTGCACCCCTTGATGTAGAAATGTAGGTCAGCGGTACGCACTAACGATGATGAATTAAACAAAACCGAAATTTAAGGAATTTGGGAAGTACATGTTGCTGTCTCGGAGTGTGTTTCTATGTTTTCTTTTTTTCTACCAGGATGAGGCGATCGCAATTCGACGATAAGATGCATCCGCCAATGCACCCTCTTACCTATCCGGCGTCACACAAAGGTGACTGTAGCTTGCAACAAGGCCATTTTTCCTTTGGTGAAACCAATCATAAGCCATGAGCTGTGGCTATTGTATCAGTCTATTTACAAAATTTTGTTAAAGGGAAATTAATATTTCACTTTTGTTTAAACCCATTCAAAACTCTTTTAGTCCGTGGGCCAAATACCAACCCCTCCCCGGCCCCTCCATAGAGATTTTGAAGACAATTATTTTTGTGAGTCTTGACCATAGGGCAAGTGACATCCGGTTGTCTCCAAGCAATCCGTTCTTTTGTGGCTTACCATAGCACGGAAATTAAAATACCTAAAACGTTCATTTCGGGGTCTACTTCTGGCTTTTAGGGGGCGTCGAATTGAGTAAAAGCATATTGGCGTGCGTCAAACGACAGCATTCACCATGTTACAACTTGAGACGGTTTACTCTATGGAATACTCCTTATATCTAGGACAGCTTGAACCTTTATTCTGGTGTTTATATTATTTAGGGTTTTGTGTTTGTATAGTTCAGAAAGAGCTTTCAGATCGAACCATCGGATATTGCTAAAATATAAAGAACGACACATATGTGATACTGATATTATAATAATTAAATTGTTGGAAACAGAGGACCACCATCAGGCTTTTCATTATATAAAGAGTGTTGGTATGCAGATACACTTGCGTCCCAAATGACATAACCTACGTGAGAAACATTGTTGTTTATAATATTCCTTCAATAGTCTAAAATCTTTTACTAATGAAAGCTGTTTTGAAATGCTCTCATCGTCCCTAGCTTCAGAGGACGTGTTGTACAGGGAGAATGGTAAAACGGTACAGTTTTGGATCACCTACATGGAGACAGCCTGGCATATCCGAAAGTTTCAGAGAGCAACCAAAGAAAAAAATCTGGATATGCTTTCACTGTCAAGGTCGGTCGGAGGTCCCAGGGGCGGATCCAAAAAATTGAAAAGGGGGTGGGGTCCCAACTTGCTACGGCGGGGGAGGAGGCTCTGAACAAAATTGCGACCGGGGGATCCACCAATTGTTTGACCGCTGTGTTCTGCAAAGGGGAGGGGGGGGGGGGGGCACGCCTCAGATGGCTTGCATTTTTCATTGAAAAACAGCATTCTTCCTCAAAATGGGGGGGGGGGGGAGAGTGTGCGGACCCCCAGGACGCCGCTCCCCTGGATCCGTCCGTGAGTCACGTCTTCCCGGAATGTTGTTGACACCCCTATTGAGCAGACAGTCAACCTTCATGCAAAATGCCATGGTGGCGTCCTTGGTTTCAGTCGACAACTTGCGATGAATGGTGCATGACACGGCACGCCGGAACCACTTATTATCGCTCAAGAATGGAATTGGTTGACGTGGATCGCCAGGAAAAAACTTCACAGAGACTGATGTCATCCCTGATTACTCACAGTGAGGAGTACACCTACAAACTAAAGGCAATATCAAACTGTATCTATGCATTTACTTGTAATTTTAATATTTATTTCTCTTGATCAAATGTCTTAAATGGAAATTTTGCACCCACTGGGAACAAACTACTGCGGAGCTATTTTATTTTAATTGTCAAGAGATATATATATATATATGCAAATGCTGTGACACCAACAATTCTTGTTAGGGGACTATTTGGTTTCTACGATACGATTATAGTATCGAAGAACACGTCATGAAATCTTCAAAAATGCTAATATGCGATCGTCTGATTAATGTATAAAAGCGAAGTGAGAGCCCGTACAACGTTTATTGATTTCTATAGCAGTTTATTTACGATTTATAACACTTGTTATGACTTGCATGTACTTGGATTATCTGTAGTGACATTCATCCATTCAAAGTGGACAATAAGAGTATGCGTTACCGCATGTTCTCTCGTCTATTCTTTTTTTAAATTTTATGCCCCTAAAATCTTGCAGTAGAGACCACAATGAAGTGATTTGTGTCTTATTTAGACCACGACCACACCCACCAGCAGATTACGTACAGACAATCGGGCTTCAATAGCCCTTTGGAGAAAGTTCACAGAAATATCGCCAAAAATGGATGCGTGAGGGGGAGTGGTGGTTGGCCCATAGACTATATGGTTTAAGGTGAAGGCCAGAACCTTGTGGTTAGACGTGTGTGCTTGTCAATTCTGACCTGCCTTGTCAATTCTGACTCAACCCCATATAAACATGAAGAATATTCTTTCTCTGGTCACGCTGTGCCGATTTCGTCTTCGTTGACATATCCACAAGGGTAGTATAGTATCATCACCTCATAATCCAATGTATACTATGAAATATACCAACTAAATTAGATGAAGGTAGAGACACTGTAAAAAGTTTATTCGAAAATGAACGCTCCCCCTCCACGCAGAAAACAACCACCTTCTGTTAAATTTATTGTTCATTTCTCATTCAAATATGTTGACATCAATCAATATATAGCACATTATGCATGTTACTAATGTTGTGAAATTGTTGTCTATCCTGAACCCGCCTAAACTTTAATGCTCCCAATAACACTCTCGAGAAAAAGGGGGAGCAGTTATTTTTCCACTGCCTTTGGGTCAGAATTGACAAAGAATCGACAACAACAGACGTGACCATGGGACTCCTTAGTTCTCGGGATGTCGAGTGGAGTGTGGTGGATGCCACCCCATGGCTACCATATCTGGTTTTACATGTATCCGTCTTTCTAACCCTTTGGTCTTTCAAACCAAAGGCGCACATACGACATCAAGACACCAGTGAGATACTCCCGTCTGAATGCCATTGAATCAAACGCGGCCAACGCATTCTTCGCGGCTCGGACTGCCTCACCCTCCCATCTTTCCCTTCCTCACCCTCTGTGTCTGTCTCTGTGTCTCGTCATCATTTTGTTCTCCGTATCTTTCCATACTTACAGCCTCCGCTGTCATGTACTTCTGTCTGTCATTCACCCTTCGCGACCCTTATCTTTCCTCCACTCTCTATTCGTAACGACACTCGCTAGTTTCCATCATATATCTCTCCCCATCTCTCACCCTTTGTGTGTAGCTTTCTCTCCACCTTTCTCTATCATCCCTCACCCCTTTTTCCTCCTCCTCTTCGATCTCACTCTCGCTGTCTGCCTATGTTGACACTCGCTCGCTCTGTCCTCTTTCATGCTCATCAATAAAATATCTCTGTGTCATCAATTTTTGAATTCTCATCGCTTTGTCTTTTATGCGTACCTACGGTACCCGCGTTCCACCCCACCCCCTCACCCCCACCCCTCACCCCCACCCTACCCCCGCTCACCTATAGACAGTCGTTCGTCCTTACTGGCGTAAATCAATAGGCATCCCAATGCAGTCGCCTACGCAATAATCCTACTTAGTGAAGAAAAATTACAGTCGATTGACGCGCCGCCTGGAGGTAATGGGACATTCTTCCCGGGACCCAGCATTGACGTCACATTCTCGGTGTAGATGGCGCTGCATGTATGGGTCATCGTCCACGCGTGGGCTGACCACCGACGGGTCCGCATGCAGTGGGCCTCGGGATGGCTAAACACCGAAACAGGCCTCCCCAACCAACGCGAATGCCGCGATATATGGTTGTTAATTAGCCTGCTCACCGACCACGGCAGACTACCACCTCCCCGGGGACACATCCATTACTCCCGAGAACTACTCGTGAATACGTATCGAGCGAAATGCTGTTATGGAAAGCAGGCAGAACAATATATTAGAGCGTCAGTCATACGTCACCGTGTTGAAGTAGGATTTGGACCGTAGTTCTCTTGGTTGGGAAATCCACCCTCTTGTCCACTGTGTTGTGTTTCATATGTAATGTTAATGCGCAAAATAATGTCAAATTTAATTAATCGTTCTTGACTTATCTATTAAAACGATTATATTTTATATGTTTCTGACGGCATTTTGAGCGGCGTAAAAGCTTCATTTGCCACGTCAGGCTAAACAGAAAAGCTGCCTTAGCGATTTGGATCACGAACTGATTGCTGCAAACCATTTACCATCACGCGTCGCTCATTTTGATAAAGGTTGATCAATGCTATTGACCCTTTCTGTTAGGCATACAACCGCGATTTCAGGGACTAAAGAGGGAATCGAACCTTGAGGCGTGTCGATTCCCTGACGTCGATCTTATGAGAATGGCAACTGCGCGTTGATTGAAAGCGTATAAATGTCTCTGGTATGATATCAGTAACGTGCATGCAGCAATACATATGTTGCAGCATCCGTTACGGTGCCAGTAACGTGCAGAGAACTATGACCGCTGTGGGTTGGTTGGTTATATATTCACGACGCTTTAACCACTTTTGGTCATATCGCGACAATGGGAAAAGGAAGGGAGAGTAGAGCCATGTCCCAGGGGTAAGCCCCTACTCTTCGCGAAGAAGGACATGGGATCCTAATCCTGCGACCGACATGGCCACAGCGGGGCTTGAACCACCGATCCAAGTGCCGTTAGACTCTCAGGTGGCCAGAGCACTCAAGGCGAGCGCTCTAAACAGTGAAATATCGGGGCGGCCCGTTTGGTTATGGGATAGAGATCTTTGATCTTTCGCGTAATAAAGGTAGGCTTTATAGGTCAATTTGACCTGGCGTCAGTGTTATTGGGACTGAGACGCCCTCTGCCGGGAGATTGATCGAGAACGATGGATTACAGAAATATGGGGGGAACCCCCCAGTGGGTATTCACCGTGACCTCATCGTGACATCACGGAATGAAAACCGATAAGAACAAATTGTAAGGATGTTTTTGTTTCTGGGTTCTATCTAATTTCATCACCGCCCACTTGAATTACAAAAATGCCAAAATATTGAATTTTAATAACAGTTTTATTTTATTGACCATATCAACTTGGCAGATGTACGGCGCCACCGTTGAATAGTCGGGTGACAGATGACGTCAGGCATTAACGGAGATCTGTCAAATCAATCTTCAGATACTTTCCTCGAGAAAACAAAAAAAGAAAAGGAAAACATCATTTTGTTGAATATATGAAAAAAAACTCGTGAAAAAAACATAGCGAGGTATCAGCTACTGACTGTAGCAGACATAGGTGAGGGGGGGGGGGTGGGGGTGGGGGAGGGGGGGGGGGGTAATACCGGACAGTGGGGTGGACAGGAGAGGATGGAGAGGGTGGGGTGACTGGCGCGTAGAGACAAGGGGAGCTATTGATGGATCGAGTGCCCTCTTGCACCCCCAAAGTCTCACGAGACATCGGCGTGAAATGGACTCCGGAAGCGGTCCGTTGATGGCCGCTAGGTGGCGTTCGGTACAGGCCTTTGTCCCTCGTTTTGGAGAAAAGCGATTAGGGGGCATTACATGGGGGGCGGGCCTCCTTGGCGAGAGCACCCGGGGAGCTGGGGGGGGGGGGGGTGCAGCGTGGTGGGGGGGGGATGTCTGGCTATACAGTTGATGGATTATATAAGTGGGGACAAGGAGGGAGAGAGCGGTGTGTGTGGGGAGAGGATAAGCATGTAGGGGGGAGGGTGGGGAGGGCAATAGTTGGTATGTGCGTGTGTCTATCGTCTGTATGAGTGACGAGACAGCCGACAGTCGTCAGTTGCCTTGTCGCAGAAAATTCCAGGCTTTTGCCTGATCCGATCATTACCAGGATGCCAAAAAAGCTACCAGACTGACCGTTATTGATAAAGTATCACGAAACTAAGGGGTGGAGGAGGGGGAGGAGGAGGGGGAGGGTGTGGGGAATGAGCAGGAGGTGATGTAGGAGGGGAGGAGGGGTAAGGGAGAGGGGGAGGAGGTGGAGCATGAGGTGGAGAATGAGGAGGAGGATGGGGAGGGGTAGGGGGAGGGGGCGGAGGGGGGGGGGAGGTCGAGAATGAGGTGGAGAAGGATGAGGAGGAGGAGGAGGAGGAGGAGGTGGTGGAAGAGGAGAAGCTTGGAAAGGAGCAGGAGTAGGAAGAGGAGGTGGTGGAAGAGGAGAAGCTTGGAAAGGAGCAGGAGTAGGAAGAGGAGGTGGTGGAAGAGGAGAAGCTTGGAAAGGAGCAGGAGTAGGAAGAGGAGGTGGTGGAAGAGGAGAAGCTTGGAAAGGAGCAGGAGTAGGAAGAGGAGGTGGCGGAAGAGGAGAAGCTTGGAAAGGAGCAGGAGTAGGAAGAGGAGGTGGCGGAAGAGGAGAAGCTTGGAAAGGAGCAGGAGTAGGAAGAGGAGGTGGTGGAAGAGGAGAAGCTTGGAAAGGAGCAGGAGTAGGAAGAGGAGGTGGCGGAAGAGGAGAAGCTTGGAAAGGAGCAGGAGTAGGAAGAGGAGGTGGTGGAAGAGAAGAAGCTTGGAAAGGAGCAGGAGTAGGAAGAGGAGGTGGCGGAAGAGGAGAAGCTTGGAAAGGAGCAGGAGTAGGAAGAGGAGGTGGCGGAAGAGGAGAAGCTTGGAAAGGAGCAGGAGTAGGAAGAGGAGGTGGCGGAAGAGGAGAAGCTTGGAAAGGAGCAGGAGTAGGAAGAGGAGGTGGTGGAAGAGGAGAAGCTTGGAAAGGAGCAGGAGTAGGAAGAGGAGGTGGTGGAAGAGAAGAAGCTTGGAAAGGAGCAGGAGTAGGAAGAGGAGGTGGTGGAAGAGAAGAAGCTTGGAAAGGAGCAGGAGTAGGAAGAGGAGGTGGCGGAAGAGGAGAAGCTTGGAAAGGAGCAGGAGTAGGAAGAGGAGGTGGCGGAAGAGGAGAAGCTTGGAAAGGAGCAGGAGTAGGAAGAGGAGGTGGTGGAAGAGGAGAAGCTTGGAAAGGAGCAGGAGTAGGAAGAGGAGGTGGCGGAAGAGGAGAAGCTTGGAAAGGAGCAGGAGTAGGAAGAGGAGGTGGTGGAAGAGGAGAAGCTTGGAAAGGAGCAGGAGTAGGAAGAGGAGGTGGCGGAAGAGGAGAAGCTTGGAAAGGAGCAGGAGTAGGAAGAGGAGGTGGTGGAGGAGGAGAAGCTTGGAAAGGAGCAGGAGTAGGAAGAGGAGGTGGCGGAAGAGGAGAAGCTTGGAAATGAGCAGGAGTAGGAAGAGGAGGTGGTGGAGGAGAAGAAGCTTGGAAAGGAGCAGGAGTAGGAAGAGGAGGTGGTGGAAGAGGAGAAGCTTGGAAAGGAGCAGGAGTAGGAAGAGGAGGTGGCGGAAGAGGAGAAGCTTGGAAAGGAGCAGGAGTAGGAAGAGGAGGTGGCGGAAGAGGAGAAGCTTGGAAAGGAGCAGGAGTAGGAAGAGGAGGTGGTGGAAGAGGAGAAGCTTGGAAAGGAGCAGGAGTAGGAAGAGGAGGTGGTGGAAGAGAAGAAGCTTGGAAAGGAGCAGGAGTAGGAAGAGGAGGTGGTGGAAGAGAAGAAGCTTGGAAAGGAGCAGGAGTAGGAAGAGGAGGTGGCGGAAGAGGAGAAGCTTGGAAAGGAGCAGGAGTAGGAAGAGGAGGTGGCGGAAGAGGAGAAGCTTGGAAAGGAGCAGGAGTAGGAAGAGGAGGTGGTGGAAGAGGAGAAGCTTGGAAAGGAGCAGGAGTAGGAAGAGGAGGTGGCGGAAGAGGAGAAGCTTGGAAAGGAGCAGGAGTAGGAAGAGGAGGTGGTGGAAGAGGAGAAGCTTGGAAAGGAGCAGGAGTAGGAAGAGGAGGTGGCGGAAGAGGAGAAGCTTGGAAAGGAGCAGGAGTAGGAAGAGGAGGTGGCGGAAGAGGAGAAGCTTGGAAAGGAGCAGGAGTAGGAAGAGGAGGTGGCGGAAGAGGAGAAGCTTGGAAAGGAGCAGGAGTAGGAAGAGGAGGTGGTGGAGGAGGAGAAGCTTGGAAAGGAGCAGGAGTAGGAAGAGGAGGTGGCGGAAGAGGAGAAGCTTGGAAATGAGCAGGAGTAGGAAGAGGAGGTGGTGGAGGAGGAGAAGCTTGGAAAGGAGCAGGAGTAGGAAGAGGAGGTGGTGGAAGAGGAGAAGCTTGGAAAGGAGCAGGAGTAGGAAGAGGAGGTGGTGGAAGAGGAGAAGCTTGGAAAGGAGCAGGAGTAGGAAGAGGAGGTGGTGGAAGAGGAGAAGCTTGGAAAGGAGCAGGAGTAGGAAGAGGAGGTGGTGGAAGAGGAGAAGCTTGGAAAGGAGCAGGAGTAGGAAGAGGAGGTGGTGGAAGAGGAGAAGCTTGGAAAGGAGCAGGAGTAGGAAGAGGAGGTGGTGGAAGAGGAGAAGCTTGGAAAGGAGCAGGAGTAGGAAGAGGAGGTGGTGGAAGAGGAGAAGCTTGGAAAGGAGCAGGAGTAGGAAGAGGAGGTGGCGGAAGAGGAGAAGCTTGGAAAGGAGCAGGAGTAGGAAGAGGAGGTGGTGGAAGAGGAGAAGCTTGGAAAGGAGCAGGAGTAGGAAGAGGAGGTGGTGGAAGAGGAGAAGCTTGGAAAGGAGCAGGAGTAGGAAGAGGAGGTGGCGGAAGAGGAGAAGCTTGGAAAGGAGCAGGAGTAGGAAGAGGAGGTGGTGGAAGAGAAGAAGCTTGGAAAGGAGCAGGAGTAGAAAGAGGAGGTGGTGGAAGAGGAGAAGCTTGGAAAGGAGCAGGTGTAGGAAGAGGAGGTGGTGGAAGAGGAGAAGCTTGGAAAGGAGCAGGAGTAGGAAGAGGAGGTGGCGGAAGAGGAGAAGCTTGGAAAGGAGCAGGAGTAGGAAGAGGAGGTGGTGGAAGAGGAGAAGCTTGGAAAGGAGCAGGAGTAGGAAGAGGAGGTGGCGGAAGAGGAGAAGCTTGGAAAGGAGCAGGAGTAGGAAGAGGAGGTGGCGGAAGAGGAGAAGCTTGGAAAGGAGCAGGAGTAGGAAGAGGAGGTGGTGGAAGAGGAGAAGCTTGGAAAGGAGCAGGAGTAGGAAGAGGAGGTGGCGGAAGAGGAGAAGCTTGGAAAGGAGCAGGAGTAGGAAGAGGAGGTGGTGGAAGAGGAGAAGCTTGGAAAGGAGCAGGAGTAGGAAGAGGAGGTGGCGGAAGAGGAGAAGCTTGGAAAGGAGCAGGAGTAGGAAGAGGAGGTGGTGGAAGAGGAGAAGCTTGGAAAGGAGCAGGAGTAGGAAGAGGAGGTGGTGGAAGAGAAGAAGCTTGGAAAGGAGCAGGAGTAGGAAGAGGAGGTGGCGGAAGAGGAGAAGCTTGGAAAGGAGCAGGAGTAGGAAGAGGAGGTGGCGGAAGAGGAGAAGCTTGGAAAGGAGCAGGAGTAGGAAGAGGAGGTGGCGGAAGAGGAGAAGCTTGGAAAGGAGCAGGAGTAGGAAGAGGAGGTGGTGGAAGAGGAGAAGCTTGGAAAGGAGCAGGAGTAGGAAGAGGAGGTGGTGGAAGAGGAGAAGCTTGGAAAGGAGCAGGAGTAGGAGGAGGAGGTGGCGGAAGAGGAGAAGCTTGGAAAGGAGCAGGAGTAGGAAGAGGAGGTGGCGGAAGAGGAGAAGCTTGGAAAGGAGCAGGAGTAGGAAGAGGAGGTGGTGGATGAGGAGAAGCTTGGAAAGGAGCAGGAGTAGGAAGAGGAGGTGGCGGAAGAGGAGAAGCTTGGAAAGGAGCAGGAGTAGGAAGAGGAGGTGGTGGAAGAGGAGAAGCTTGGAAAGGAGCAGGAGTAGGAAGAGGAGGTGGTGGAGGAGGAGAAGCTTGGAAAGGAGCAGGAGTAGGAAGAGGAGGTGGTGGAGGAGGAGAAGCTTGGAAAGGAGCAGGAGTAGGAAGAGGAGGTGGTGGAAGAGGAGAAGCTTGGAAAGGAGCAGGAGTAGGAAGAGGAGGTGGTGGAAGAGGAGAAGCTTGGAAAGGAGCAGGAGTAGGAAGAGGAGGTGGTTGGGGAGGAGAAGCTTGGAAAGGAGCAGGAGTAGGAAGAGGAGGTGGTGGAAGAGGAGAAGCTTGGAAAGGAGCAGGAGTAGGAAGAGGAGGTGGTGGAAGAGGAGAAGCTTGGAAAGGAGCAGGAGTAGGAAGAGGAGGTGGTGGAAGAGGAGAAGCTTGGAAAGGAGCAGGAGTAGGAAGAGGAGGTGGCGGAAGAGGAGAAGCTTGGAAAGGAGCAGGAGTAGGAAGAGGAGGTGGTGGAAGAGGAGAAGCTTGGAAAGGAGCAGGAGTAGGAAGAGGAGGTGGTGGAGGAGGAGAAGCTTGGAAAGGAGCAGGAGTAGGAAGAGGAGGTGGTGGAAGAGGAGAAGCTTGGAAAGGAGCAGGAGTAGGAAGAGGAGGTGGTGGAAGAGGACAAGCTTGGAAAGGAGCAGGAGTAGGAAGAGGAGGTGGTGGAAGAGGAGAAGCTTGGAAAGGAGCAGGAGTAGGAAGAGGAGGTGGCGGAAGAGGAGAAGCTTGGAAAGGAGCAGGAGTAGGAAGAGGAGGTGGCGGAAGAGGAGAAGCTTGGAAAGGAGCAGGAGTAGGAAGAGGAGGTGGTGGAGGAGGAGAAGCTTGGAAAGGAGCAGGAGTAGGAAGAGGAGGTGGTGGAAGAGGAGAAGCTTGGAAAGGAGCAGGAGTAGGAAGAGGAGGTGGTGGAAGAGGAGAAGCTTGGAAAGGAGCAGGAGTAGGAAGAGGAGGTGGTGGAGGAGGAGAAGCTTGGAAAGGAGCAGGAGTAGGAAGAGGAGGTGGTGGAAGAGGAGAAGCTTGGAAAGGAGCAGGAGTAGGAAGAGGAGGTGGTGGAAGAGGAGAAGCTTGGAAAGGAGCAGGAGTAGGAAGAGGAGGTGGTGGAGGAGGAGAAGCTTGGAAAGGAGCAGGAGTAGGAAGAGGAGGTGGTGGAAGAGGAGAAGCTTGGAAAGGAGCAGGAGTAGGAAGAGGAGGTGGTGGAGGAGGAGAAGCTTGGAAAGGAGCAGGAGTAGGAAGAGGAGGTGGTGGAAGAGGAGAAGCTTGGAAAGGAGCAGGAGTAGGAAGAGGAGGTGGCGGAAGAGGAGAAGCTTGGAAAGGAGCAGGAGTAGGAAGAGGAGGTGGCGGAAGAGGAGAAGCTTGGAAAGGAGCAGGAGTAGGAAGAGGAGGTGGCGGAAGAGGAGAAGCTTGGAAAGGAGCAGGAGTAGGAAGAGGAGGTGGCGGAAGAGGAGAAGCTTGGAAAGGAGCAGGAGTAGGAAGAGGAGGTGGCGGAAGAGGAGAAGCTTGGAAAGGAGCAGGAGTAGGAAGAGGAGGTGGTGGAAGAGGAGAAGCTTGGAAAGGAGCAGGAGTAGGAAGAGGAGGTGGCGGAAGAGGAGAAGCTTGGAAAGGAGCAGGAGTAGGAAGAGGAGGTGGCGGAAGAGGAGAAGCTTGGAAAGGAGCAGGAGTAGGAAGAGGAGGTGGCGGAAGAGGAGAAGCTTGGAAAGGAGCAGGAGTAGGAAGAGGAGGTGGTGGAAGAGGAGAAGCTTGGAAAGGAGCAGGAGTAGGAAGAGGAGGTGGTGGAAGAGGAGAAGCTTGGAAAGGAGCAGGAGTAGGAAGAGGAGGTGGCGGAAGAGGAGAAGCTTGGAAAGGAGCAGGAGTAGGAAGAGGAGGTGGCGGAAGAGGAGAAGCTTGGAAAGGAGCAGGAGTAGGAAGAGGAGGTGGTGGAGGAGGAGAAGCTTGGAAAGGAGCAGGAGTAGGAAGAGGAGGTGGTGGAAGAGGAGAAGCTTGGAAAGGAGCAGGAGTAGGAAGAGGAGGTGGTGGAGGAGGAGAAGCTTGGAAAGGAGCAGGAGTAGGAAGAGGAGGTGGCGGAAGAGGAGAAGCTTGGAAAGGAGCAGGAGTAGGAAGAGGAGGTGGCGGAAGAGGAGAAGCTTGGAAAGGAGCAGGAGTAGGAAGAGGAGGTGGTGGAGGAGGAGAAGCTTGGAAAGGAGCAGGAGTAGGAAGAGGAGGTGGTGGAAGAGGAGAAGCTTGGAAAGGAGCAGGAGTAGGAAGAGGAGGTGGCGGAAGAGGAGAAGCTTGGAAAGGAGCAGGAGTAGGAAGAGGAGGTGGTGGAAGAGGAGAAGCTTGGAAAGGAGCAGGAGTAGGAAGAGGAGGTGGTGGAAGAGGAGAAGCTTGGAAAGGAGCAGGAGTAGGAAGAGGAGGTGGCTGATGCGGAGGAGAAGCTTGGAAAGGAGCAGGAGTAGGAAGAGGAGGTGGCGGAAGAGGAGAAGCTTGGAAAGGAGCAGGAGTAGGAAGAGGAGGTGGTGGAAGAGGAGAAGCTTGGAAAGGAGCAGGAGTAGGAAGAGGAGGTGGCGGAAGAGGAGAAGCTTGGAAAGGAGCAGGAGTAGGAAGAGGAGGTGGCTGATGCGGAGGAGCTGTAGGAGAAGACGAAGGGAAGGGGGTGGTGGTGGAGGAGATGAAGGAAGATGGGGAGGAGAAGAAGGAGGAGGGGTGGCAGGAAGAGATGAGGCACGAAGAGCGATGGTGGCGAAGAATAATGGTTGTCTAAGTTATCATGTCTTCCGGTTGAGGGCGCTTCATTCGCCCGGGATTCATGCTTTCTGCCTATTACCTTTGCAACGCCAAACCTTGCCCTGAAGGGCGCAGGCGATGTTCACCATTATTTAGAGTGTATACGTGTCGTGCGCAATAAGTAAAATGGCAACTTGCAAATGTTTTGTGTCGAGTTAAATCAGTGTACATCGTGTTTATCCTTTGTTCAATTACTTTATATTTGGCAGGAAAGAAACACTCAAATATTTGGTCCCTAGCTACCTCTGAATAAATACTATTTCAAAGATTCCCGCCCCCCCCCCCACGAGGCCATTGTTTATTTCAGGTTGTAATGAAAGCTAAACCACGACGATTTTGTTATTCGCCCACGTCTTCTGATATTACGAAAACTAACTCCGACGATTAGCGGCATTAAAAATATATCTTTATTGGTACTTTTCCTATTTGTAGGCAAAGCATTTTTCTACACTATCACACTGGTAATATTCAATTATTTAACCAGTAGTTAAAACACTACGAGCTAAACTTTGAACTCGCTATGGCTGGTCACTCTCGCTACGTAATCTCACTGTTATACTTGTCTACCGCTGTATGCACTACTTTGTCACTCGACTTAACTATTATTTCGACTTTAAGATGTTCGAAAGGACACGCGTTCCACCACGAAAAGAGTGATGTTCCTG
Organism: Arenicola marina; assembly: GCA_964019135.1. Taxonomy (NCBI): domain Eukaryota; kingdom Metazoa; phylum Annelida; class Polychaeta; family Arenicolidae; genus Arenicola; species Arenicola marina. The sequence continues at coordinate 5,693,725 of OZ025256.1, read as the reverse complement.
GAGAAAACATGCCTTAATGGCTCCTTAACTCGAGAGAAAAGGTGAGATATATCACATTAATAATATCATGGTGTTAATACTGCCTCAGTGTGATATTCGCGATTGACCATACATTATAAGTCCGACAAAAAATGATCGGGCGTTCCAAAAGAAAGCTGTCCAATAAACCAATTGTGTATAACTGCTATATCGTTGCTGGCTGATGTTATGATCACCATAAGTTATGATTATTTTAACAATTAATAGGCAAAAAACAATAATCAACAAGATTTGGGTACAGTTAACTAAGTGGTGGTCTGTCGCTCTTGGTGAAGAAACAAGCGAAACCCAATGAGGGAAGCGAATGCGACGAAGACAATCATGATTAGCGGGTTGAGTTCTGTGGCGGCGGCGAACGACGAAGCGCCGGTGACTAAGGGCAGGAAATACAACCAGGGGGAGTCGAGAATGTCCAACAAGGCACTGGTGAGATCCAGGGAGCAAGTTCTGCGGGCGGCTCTCCGTTTCCTGGACCCGGAGAACCGTTTACCGGCGGACGTCGAAGGCACTAATAGGAGAGAGTCACTGTTGGACGCATGCGCACCACACGCACCACTGCCGGCGGTGCGCGACGACGGATGCGGCTTTCCCGTGACGTCATGGGTTGTTTCCGCGACGTCACCGTCGATACCGTTCATGACGTCATCCATCTCGGATTTTCTCGCCTCGAAGTTCACCGGGTCGTAGTCTTGCTGGCTCTCCACGCTGGTGTCGCTACCGCTGGAGATTTCGTCGTCATCTAACAAGCAAAAAATAAGGTAAGCGGATATAGCTAATTATTTTAATTTACTGATTATTAGCTAATTATGTGATGCGTCAAAGGTGTAACGGATATCGCTTTAGTTTCGCCATCAGCCCTCTTGCAGTCATCCTAGCAACGTTCAATCAAAACCGCTTTTAACCGTGTAAATCCCAATCTACGCTCACCTGCCAGTCGACATGGTGTCTTGTTTCCGGCAACACCTTTCTCGAGCAGCTTCAAGAGCTGCTAACCATGTATTTCTTAAAGGCATTGATTCCCCAACAGAGCAGCTTAGTCCTTTTAGCAATATGCCATACGTCTGAAATCACCCCATTTTTTCCCGGCTGTGAACAGTAATGTAAAGAGCGATGGTTCAGGCCGCCAAACCGTCCATCTCTATACAATATGCCGCACGACTAAACGCGCTGATTCTCGTAAATCCCACTTTCCTGTCGGACCTCCTTGTGCAATGCTAGCCGCCTTCACTACCAACCTACCTAAGACCAATATGTCTTCCAACTGAATCTTCTGCGCACCATCCAAGCTACGAACAACATGTTCACTGCAGTTCTATCGCCTTATTGACTAAGATACTTTGCATTATGTTGTTTTCTCGGTAGAAGTTCTCGTTTCGGTAAAGCAATATTTCAGTTACCGACACAACAGCCTCATTACTAATTTAACAAAGCTAGTTCCCGTAAAGTCAGTTTTTCCCCGGCAGTACCATCTCACTGACATCTTACTAACCCCAATGGTTCCCGTAGTCTCATTCTGTTCCTGGCAGCCCCCCCCCCTCTTCCTCTGTACACCCACCGTTTCCGACTAACAGGCTGGTTCCCTGCCACCCACCGTTCTCCTGGATGTACCCCCTGATTACCCTGGTTCCCTGCCACCCATCTTTCTCCCGGCTCTACCATTTTGATCACTAAACAAGCTGCTTCTCTGCCACCCACCTTTCTCCCGGTGGTACCCCTGAGGGGCGCCAGGCCACGTCTTGGTTCTGCGGAAGTTGTCGATGAACTCCTGGAGCGGGGAGGGCGGCATGTCCGCATACTCCACCTCCTCCCTCTCCTCCAGGGACTTCTGCTCCACGATGGTCCGGAGGTGGGGCGGCAGGCTCACCAGGCGGTCCGCCTGAGCCTTCCGGAGCAGCTCTTCCGGATCCTCCTCCCCATCGTAATACTCATCGTCAGAGCCGTTGTGTTGTTGTTGTTGCTGTTGTTGTTGTTGTTGTTTTTGCTTCTTCTGGGAGGCCAGCGTGCGATCGTCGTTGCCTGGGTAACGGTCATCCCGAGGCGTTCGCGAGGAAAGCGAGACAACAACGTGAGATGCGTACAAGAGAAGAAGACATGATAACGACATAATAAATAGGCTCTTTTTTTATATTGAAAGCTAATCATGTATGTCTTTGATTATTATAGGAAATGAAGTAATAGTCACCGCAACATACATGGTTAAACTGGATACTATAGACCGATCCAGGCTCCGACACTAAGCTCCGCCCACGCTTGAGTCGTTTTTCCTAACTCGTGAGTATGAAATTGACAATAAAGCTCCGCCCACGCTTGAGTCGTTTTTCCTAACTCGTGAGTATGCAATTGACAATCATAGCTGATGGTATGTACAAATGATAAGTACTCATCTCTGAAACTGACAACAAAGTGACATGCTGCTTTGTTTTTCCGACTTATTTGTCCGACATAACGCACGTGGAAGACCTTTTTTCACCACATGATTGGACAAAAACAACCGTAACGTCAGTGAATGATTGACAGCCTGGATCGGTCTATTAGGCGATGGCTGGGCTGGTGAAAGCGGGGTATCTAGTGCAAAGTCAGTCAAAGAGTGAGGTGGGGGGGGGGGCGTGCACAGTAGGTTATCACAAAGGGACAGAAAATATATGCAAATCACCATAAAATTAAATGAATAAAGATATATGAAATGTTATCCAGTCAATATTAGTGTCAAATAGATTGACATAGTTCAGTGTCTTCACCGTTGCGTAAAGTCCGTCATAACGTTTCCATATAACTGAGACAGTAGACGGGGACGTTATGCTGCAGGCCGCTCATTTTCCATTATGATATTTTGGGGTTTTGCTAAAGCCTGTATTAACGGTTAATGATGATAAAACCTAACGCGCCCTTCAGATATGTCCATTTCCATACGGAATACATGCTGACGAAAAGAAAAAGCGTCTTCTTGCCCAATGTATCAAAATAATAGTGTCAAATCTCGTAAAATGCAGGTATTGATTCAGGTATGGCAGGAAGACGAGTAAAAATGAATCATATGGTAATGGCTATCCTGTCATATTTTATGGGAATATTTTCTAAAACTGACCTGGCCGAAAATACCATGTCTTCCATAATCAGTTGGCTACAGGCTATTTTGAAACGTTTCTAATTTGTTGGCTTGGTATGAAGGCTGTCTGTGAAAACTGCAGTGAAAATAGGTTCTCGTGATCATTTTTGTTTTAATCAAGGGGTGAATATCCCAATGTAACATTGGCCTCATGAAAAATATGGCCAGTGTAAATGTTACTTCATGCACAATATTCAATAGAATAATGTAGCTAATATTCAACCAAACAGTAAGAATTTGCTTTGTACTTCATGCATGGAACTATATGAGGACAAGTCATGCCAACATGTCCTAGTGAAACTCATTTTTATCAGCTACGCTACCAACACAAACATGCATAACAAACACAATATATGCAAACATGAGCACCAACTGGTTAAAGTTAATAGGCTATGGAAAATAGCAAGAAGCTGACATCCCTGCCAATAACCATCGTTAAGCAATTCATAACTACAAATCTCTTTGTTCATGTTGTTGATATATTAATATGTTGTTACAATGGTATAACCCATCAAAACAAACATCACACGAACCCTGCCTTATGGAATACACATGCTATATTCATAACATACTGCATGCATTAAATTAATTACAATTAAGGAAACCTACAATGTTATTACTATAAACTCCCCCGAAACACGCCAAAACACTTACAATTCACCATAGACCAATCCGCAAACGCCACACACATCTACATTAAAATTAACCCTTAAACCACTAATTATTCTGACAATCATTATATTCCTCCATAGCACTTACATACCAACCAATACCACCCCTCCCCTCCCCTCCCCCCCCCCCTACCCCCACACACACAAGAGAGAGAAAAGAAAATCTCTACCGCTAGACGGCGGTCAGTCCACTAGCTACCTGTCACGCTAAGATAACCTGTGGTCGAGGCGACGCCATCTTGGTTCTCGGCCTTGCATTTGTAGGCCCCCTCGTCGTTCTTCACGGCCCGGGGGATGACGAGGCGTAGGAGCCCCGTCTGGTCCTCGGTCTCCAGGGTGTAGTGGCCGTTTTCCGTGATGTCTTCGTCATCCTTGTACCAGTGGATGGACGGCCGGGGGAAGGCCCGCCACTGGCAGGCAAACTCCACGGTGCTACCCACCGTCACCTCCTCGAAAGCATTCAGGCGCTTGACAAACTCGGGAGCTGCCGAGAAAAGAAACAAGGGAGGAAATTAGAATTTGATGTCAGGGTTTATAATACGTTTTTTCAGCTGTTGATATATGATAGTATCGTTGCTATTGTAATATTAGCGTTGCTATTATTATGGCAGCGTTGCCATTATTATAGTAGAGTTTGCTATTATTATAGTAGCGTTGCCATTATTATAGTAGAGTTTGCTATTATTATAGTAGCGTTGCCATTATTATAGTAGCGTTGCTATTATTATAGTAGCGTTTGCTATTATTATAGTAGCGTTGCTATTATTATAGTACCGTTGCTACTATTATAGTAGCGTTTGCTATTATTATAGTAGCGTTGCTATTATCATAGTAGCGTTTGCTACTATTATAGTAGCGTTTGCTATTATTATAGTAGCGTTGCTATTATCATAGTAGCGTTTGCTATTATTATAGTATCGTTGCTGCTATTATAATACCGTTGCTACTACTATAGTAGCGTTGCTATTATCATAGTAGCATTGTTATTATCATAATAGCGTGACTATTATTATAGTACCATTGCTATTATCATAGTAGCGTTTGCTATTATTTTTATAGTAGCGTTGCTATTATCATAGTAGCGTTTGCTATTATCATAACACCGTTTCTATTATCATAGTAGCGTTTCCTATGATTATAGTAGCGTTGCTATTATTATAGTAGCGTTTGCTATTGTTATGGTAGCGTTGCTATTATCATAGTAGCGTTTCCTATTATTACAGTAGCGTTGCTATTAATATAGTAGCGTTTGCTATTATTATAATACCGTTGCTGCTATTATAGTACCGTTGCTACTATTATAGTAGCGTTTGCTATTATCATAACACCGTTTCTATTATCATAGTAGCGTTTCCTACTGTTATAGTACCGTTGCTACTATTATAGTAGCGTTGCTATTATCATAGTAGCGTTACTATTATCATAGTAGCGTTTCCTATTATTATAGTAGCGTTGCTATTATTATAGTAGCGTTTGCTATTATTATAGTACCGTTGCTGCTATTATAGTACCGTTGCTACTATTATAGTACCGTTGCTACTATTATAGTAGCGTTTGCTATTATCATAACACCGTTTCTATTATCATAGTAGCGTTTGTTATTATTATAGTAGCGTTGCTATTATTATAGTAGCGTTTGTTATTATTATAGTAGCGTTTGCTATTATTATAGTAGCGTTGCTGCTATTATAGTACCGTTGCTACTATTATAGTAGCGTTTGCTATTATCATAACACCGTTTCTATTATCATAGTAGCGTTTGTTATTATTATAGTAGCGTTGCTATTATTATAGTAGCGTTTGTTATTATTATAGTAGCGTTTGCTATTATTATAGTAGCGTTGCTATTATTATCGTAGCGTTTGCTATTGTTATGGTAGGGTTGCTATTATTATAGTAGCGTTGTTGTTATTATGATAACGTGATATGGTTATAATAGCTCGGTCCACGCATGAATCTGGAAGGGATAGATATTCATGCTGTTTGAATAATAACAGTTTTACATTATTCTGGGAGAGCGTTTGTATTTATGAAAGTTTATCGTTTACATTTACCTTTTTGCAGATAAAAGCAATCCAGATGAGGATTAGAAAACAAGCTGTGCATTGGTTTTGATGTTTCTGTTTGACATTGGTGCAGATTTTTGTTGTTAACTGTTTCCCAATGGTGTTTGCCATAACACAAGAACGTCATGACGTCACGGTTTACATTGTTGAAGATTTGTTAGTGACTCGTGAAGGTTACGCTGAATGTCAAAGTAAACGTGATGAGAATAATATCAAGCTCTATATATTTCCCCAAACGGCTTGGATTTATGGACTAATACCAGCTCTACCTTCGCTGCCTAGATTCATGTCGCTTCGTTATAACAAGAGTTCACGGTGTATATTTTCGCAAATGGAGTGGACAGATAATGTTGACATGCGTAATTAGAACAGGATTTGGTGAACCGTACAATTGTCGAACGCCGGTTGATTGACCAATGAGGTAAGTATTGGGAAAGAAATACGGTGAATGTCTGCAGTAATATGGTTCCAGATAGATGAAGTATAAAGCGTGTGTAATATTTCCACAATGACCCCCTTATCGTAATGATATGGCCTTTATGGAATTACACAATTCGACAACCCCCCCCCCCCCGGCACCCCCGACCCATGATATCATAGTCTGGCCTTCATCGCAACGATATGGCCTTCATCAAACTGCACCATGATCCCCTATCTCAATGGCCTGGCCTCCATCGAACTGCACCATGGCCTCCTTATCTCAATGACCTGGCCCTCATCGAATCGCACCATGGCCCCCTTATCTCAATGACCTGGCCCCCATCAAACTGCACCATGGCCCCCTTATCTCAATGACCTGGCCTTCATCGAGTCGCACCATGGCCTTCTTATCTCAATGACCTAGCCCTCATCGACTTGGACCATGGCCCATTTATCTCAATGACCTGACCCTTATCGACTTGGACCATGGCCCCTTTATCTCAATGGCCTGGCCTTCATCGAACTGCACCATGGCCCCCTTATCTCAATGACCTGGCCCTTATCGAATAGCGCTATGGCCCCCTGATCTCAATGGCCTGGCCTTCATCGAATTGCACCATGACCTCCTTATCTCAATGGCCTGGCCTTCATCGAGTTGCACCATGGCCTCCTTATCTCAATGACCTGGCCCTCGTCGAATAGCACCGTGATCTCCGCGCTGCTCCCACCTTCTTTACCTCGTTTCCACCTGATATCTGGTCCCAGATGTGCCATAACTAACATGCAGAACGGCACGATAGCCTCCTTAGTGGCTCCAATTTAGCTACCCCCCCGAACCCAGCCCCCGCCCCCCCCCCACCCCGACTCCCGTCCCCAGTCACTTACACGGCTTATTGCCCCCGTCTCTCACCCGCCCCTCCCGGCACATGCCCCGCCCCCCCCGCCCTCCCCTCCCTCAAGGTTCTGTTATGTTGGCTTAAACATCCCTGTATACTGACGTACATACAGCGGGGACACCAGGACATTATGTCGCCGGACAAACCAGACGAAGGAGATAATAGGGACTCGCCGAGAGGAGCGGACTGCGTGCCGCTTTTGCCGATCCCTTTTCCGTCCTTTGCATTGTGTGACATTGTCACCGCCATGACCGTCCAGCTTGATATCTGTATGATATATATATATATGAATATATATATATGTATCATATATCGTCCTTGGATTACGGGGACACCGGATTGGCCATAAAACTGACGAGCTAATATATATTAATATATATAATATATAATATTGGCAAAAAAGAGATATAATTGTAATCACCGCTGTCACAAAAAATCTTCCACCCTAATCTATAATTCCATACGACTATTCGACTGTGATGCTGGCGTTGCAGGCCAAGTTAGTGCAGCCCAACGAACGATAAAATTGGGGCAAGAAACTCCAGGGACCAATGAAATGGAGTTGGGCGAAACATGCCCCAAATAGAGGTGTCACAGCGGCATCCACCCCCCCCCCCTCCCTCCCCCAACAGCGCGAACCCATGAACCTGTTCATTCATCCGCAACTCATTAAAATATCCCAGCGACAAGGGTGAAACAAACCATCCGTGCACTATGGGATGGTTGGGTATATCCAGGGTTGGAAACCATGAGATCCTTGCCGGAACTGAGATATGGGTATTAATTATCTGTCCAGGCACGGGAAGAAGGGTGGGGATTGGGGTTGGGGGCGGGGAGGGAACGGGGAGTGGGGGGGTGGGGGGGGGGGCTTTAAGGCATTTCGGATGAGCGCATGGTCACATGTATGTATTGTTGTATGTTTAAAAGAACAATTTCCGGGAGATGTTGTTTCTGTGTCACACTATCACATTTTCATTATCACGTACAAACGGAATATAAGCTTCGGCTTCGGCTTCGGCTTCAGCTTTTGTCATACTTTATTTCGTGTACTTCTACAATGCAACCTCTCTATATGACAATAAAATATTATTATAGGTGCTACTTAAACATAAACTGACCAGCGAGGGGTTCAACGCAACAGAGGGGCGGGGGCTGTAGCGACTTTGGCTCACCCCCTCCTTTGTGCTGGATCCGCCACTGCCCGCTAACGTTCCCTCCCCCAACCCCACTCTGCCTTGAGCTTGAGCCGTTTATAGAGCTGCTTATGTAGCAGGACAAGCGTCCGTCGTGTTATGCCGGACACGCCCAACCCTAGGCACGACCAACGCCCTTGTATATGGCTCCCTTCGCTTCACCTGTATCACGCGTTAAATGTAACGCCATCTTTTTTTGCAGTTCTAAAATCGGATAATTATCAGGCGGACTCCGTACACAAATCTAAATGTCCCATTTTTCTAGTTCTAAAATCGGATAATTATCAGGCGCACATTACGCATCGGTGTCCCCACGGACACATTGGGGAAGGATGGCGGCTGATTGAAAGGTGATAGACTAGGTTGGTTCCAGTGCCCCTATACGTGCACCTGACGTGGCCGGACGTGGCCGGAATGCGCATTTCGTTGGAATAGGCATATCCCTATGGGTACGCCCAGATCCGTGTGACATATAGAGGGCACCGGGCGGGATACCGGCCCTGGCCCGAAGAAATGTACCCAATGAGAGCGCTACTCACCTGCCCATTTGATTGTGTATCTGGACGCCATCAGGCGATATTACTGCTGCAGGGCGATTCACTGCGAGGGGACACTTCACATACATACGCTGTTGAAGCCGTATACTTCCAATCGCCTGTCAAATGTCGGATTTATATGAGCTGAGGTGAGCTGAGCTGAACTGCGGAATCCTCCATCAGCTCATCACAGGTTGATGCAGGTTTATTTCATATCTCCCTCCAGTAATACGCATCTTAATAATGAATAGACATCCTATGCGGAGTGGCACGTATTGCCATCATGCCTGGTGTGACATCACTATGTCTACTTCGCATCCAATATTCATTCAAAATGACTTCAGACAGCGTTACGTTTGCGTTTGCCGCATCCCACGTCGGTCGATCATCATTTTCGGAGGGACGTGATTCTTATTATAGAGGGCGCTAGAGGTAAATCCGCCATTAACCCTCGAACCGGATATCCGCTCTGCCGTCCACTTGTATCACTCCAGCAACAATATGGAATAGGCGCGATGGTATCTATGTCCATACTGCTACATGCAAGCATTATATACCTCCTCAACTAAATCTGCTCAACACAAAAAAAAAAAAACTGGACTTAATAGCGGCATTGGTCGTCGTGGCATAATACATAATATACGAAGCCACGCCGCGCTATCCTGGACGTGTCGGGCTACGCACTGGCTTGGCTCGGACCATGTCACGTGGCTGTTGTTACATGTCACCGTTCACCAGTGGAATTTTAATGCCAGGCGCACCGTCTCTACAGACAACCGTCATGTGTCAGATATCCTGAAGTCGCGAAGTGGTGCATTATTGGCCACCATCCATGGCACGCGTCACGTTGTTTGGGTGTGGAAGCCTATGGAGTTCATGAGCCACAAAGGTGTGAATAATAATGACAAGGGTCTCTTTTACAAAAGAGAGAATGGTGGCGTTGACGTGGTTGGTGGCCGAGCACGGGGGGGCTGACTGAATGACTGGCTAGCTAGATGGATGGATCTTCCCTTCTGTCTCTCTCTGTCCCTTCACTTCTCTTCTCGCCACACCCGTGGGCGATGCTGCGCGCTGACCGGCCACAGCTATATAGCTATTACCGGGGGCGAGCGAGTGGATAGCCTGAGGGGTCGCCGTCGCCGCCGCCGCCGCCACCACCACTAACAACAACCCTGGATGGCTTGGCTTGGCTTGGCTTCACTGTGCATGGAGCGCCCGCGGTGGGGTGGCGGGGGGAGGGGGGAGGGTGGAGACAGTGGGACGCGGCACTTGATCAACTGGCAGATGGTAGGAGAAGTATTGTAGGATGAACCTTCGAGCGCGGGGAGAGAGTGGGGGCGGGGGAGAGGTGGAGGGAGATAGGGAATGGGAGGGGGTGGGGGGGGGGGGGGGGTGGGCACTGATCCCCTGCAGCCTCGTTCGACCTGCAGGGAGTTCTGGGTTAACTCTATTGCTTTCAGTAAGGTTGGATGGCCTACGGGGTTTCCAGAGGGGTGGGTGGATGTGGGTGGCCGGGGTGGCGGTGGCGTCGCGCAGACCATATGGGATGGTGGAGGAGGAGGATGATGGGGTGGGGGGAGGGGGCGGTGGGAGGCTCGGGAGGCATAGTTATATGCAATCTGCAGACATTACCGGACGGGTAGAGGTGTTAGGACCACGTGTCCGTGCGTGTGGCATGGCGAGATTGGGAAGAGGGAGCGCGGGGGGGGGGGGGGATCGAGAGGGTTTAGAGGTGATAGACCAATCATATATCTGGCAGAGAATAGAGGTGTCGAGAGCATGTGACGGGGCGAGAAAGACAGAGGGAGGGGAGTGAGAAAGAAGAAGAAAGACGGGAGGCAAGAGATATTGGGGAGAAGTAACAAGGTAGTGGGACAGATAGAGAGGGAGAGAGATGGTGGGGGTGGGGGTGGAATAAGAAGCCACGGAGAAGGGGCTAAAGGGGGAAAGGGTGACAGTAATGACGGCCGTTGATGGAGTGCTGCTGATGAATATGGAAGGATAGGAGAGGGCGGGAAGGACAGGCGAGGGGTAGAGGTAAGGGTGGGGGACGTGAGAAGGGTCAGTTCCACATCTTGCCAAAGCGGCGGCCTGGAAGCAGGAGATATAATGGCCGACCAGCACTTTACGAGGAGAGAAAGGGAAGGGTCAGGTGGAAGGGAGGGTGACGGGGAGGGAGGAGAGGGGAGGGGCGTGGGACGGCGGGGGGGGGGGACACGGACAAGGCAGACCCTGGGTCGGCCATAGTTAATGTTAGTGGAGGGGGGGGTACATGTGGGATGTGTTTGGCCTCGCTGTTTGTATATCGCCCCCCTGCCCTTCACTAATACACGGACAAGGCAGACCCTGGGTCGGCCATAGTTAATGTTAGTGGAGGGTGGTGGGGGGGGGGGAGGCCTGCTGCAGAGCCAGAGCAGACTGTCGGCAATCATCGTCAACTCAGGAAGAATAGCCTCTCACTCCGTCTTTCTGCTACCTTTCCCCTCTCCTGACCTTAGCCCATGGCCACCCCCCATCCCATTGGTCCCTACCTGCCTCCCCCACCGATCCCCCTCCTCTGTATCTTCTTCTCCTGACCCAGGTCTCTCTCCATACCCCCCCCCCCTCCCCCTCATTCCCCCACCTGCCGTTGAGCACGTGGCAGCAGCACGCCTTGTTGGAATGGGGGTGGAGGGAGGGGGGGCACGTGGCAGCAGCACGCCTTGTTGGAATGGGGGTGGAGGGAGGGGGGGCACGTGGCAGCAGCACGCCTTGTTGGAATGGGGGTGGAGGGAGGGGGGGGGTGGTAGAGGGCGTCCTGGAGTAGGAAGCTGAGGCCACGCTGAGGCGGCGGCTTATGGCTGCTGAAGATTCAGGTCGGCGCACGACTACACCAGGCAGGGCTGCTGCCCTCCCCCCCCCCCCCCGCCCCCCCAGCAAATCCTGAAACTCCAGCCAGAGCGAGTTACAGAAGGATGGAGCGGTGTGGAGGATGCTGGTGGGGGTGGGGGGGGGCAGGGTGGTGAGGAGTGTTGGCGTGCGGGATGGGAGCGGGGTCAGGGGAGGCTAAAGGCGCGGGGGAGGGGGGGAGGAGGAATGGGAGGGAGGAGGGGGAGGAGGTGGGTATTACGGCAATCCCGGCATCGCTGCCCGGGGGACGAAGTTCGTGGAACGCCCTGAAAAGCGGTGTCTTCTTGAAGTGATTTTCTGTGGCTCTGGTGTGGAATTCCCCCTGGGAGGCGGCGGTACACTTGAAACAAACGCTTCTATTTTCGGAGTAAACACCTTTAACACACGCCGCTTCGGTGTACTTTCCTTTCATTCTCCTCCACCAGCCTTCAGATATCTCCCTTTTCCTCCCTACCTTGCCCTTCCCGTCATCGTCCATCACCTTCTCTCTACCAATTTACTTTGCACCTCAACGTACCGCCACCACAGAAACCCTACCCTCCCGTCGGGTTTTGCCCTTGGTTGCCTCTCAACAGCTCTTATGCCCCCCGCGGGGAGTCTTCTCCTCTGCTAACCCCCCCCCCGAAGTGTTAGATCGCCAGAAAGTAAAATCGCCCTCAGGTTATCTCGCCCCAAAGCAATATCGCCCTGAATAGAAACTACCGCCCCAAAGCAATACCGCCCTGAATAGAAGCTAAGTAATACAGCCCCAAATCAATACCACCCTCAATAGAAGTTAAGTAATACCGCCCCAATACAATACCGCCCTGAATAGAAGCTAAGTCATACCGCCCAAAGCAATACCGCCCTGAATAGAAGCTAAGTAATACCGCCCCAAAGCAATATCGCCCTGAATAGAAGCTAAGTCATACCGCCCAAAGCAATACCGCCCTGAATAGAAGCTAAGTCATACCGCCCAAAGCAATACCGCCCTGAATAGAAGCTAAGTAATACCGCCCCAAAGCAATACCGCCCTGAATAGAAGCTAAGTCATACCGCCCAAAGCAATACCGCCCTGAATAGAAGCTAAGTCATACCGCCCAAAGCAATACCGCCCTGAATAGAAGCTAAGTCATACCGCCCAAAGCAATACCGCCCTGAATAGAAGCTAAGTAATACCGCCCCAAAGCAATACCGCCCTGAATAGAAGCTAAGTCATACCGCCCTGAATAGAAGCTAAGTCATACCGCCCAAAGCAATACCGCCCTGAATAGAAGCTAAGTCATACCGCCCAAAGCAATACCGCCCTGAATAGAAGCTAAGTAATACCGCCCCAAAGCAATACCGCCCTGAATAGAAGCTAAGTCATACCGCCCAAAGCAATACCGCCCTGAATAGAAGCTAAGTCATACCGCCCAAAGCAATACCGCCCTGAATAGAAGCTAAGTCATACCGCCCAAAGCAATACCGCCCTGAATAGAAGCTAAGTAATACCGCCCCAAAGCAATACCGCCCTGAATAGAAGCTAAGTCATACCGCCCAAAGCAATACCGCCCTGAATAGAAGCTAAGTCATACCGCCCAAAGCAATACCGCCCTGAATAGAAGCTAAGTCATACCGCCCAAAGCAATACCGCCCTGAATAGAAGCTAAGTCATACCGCCCAAAGCAATACCGCCCTGAATAGAAGCTAAGTCATACCGCCCCAAAGCAATACCGCCGTGAATAGAAGCTAAGTCATACCGCCCAAAGCAATACCGCCCTGAATAGAAGCTAAGTCATACCGCCCAAAGCAATACCGCCCTGAATAGAAGCTAAGTCATACCGCCCAAAGCAATACCGCCCTGAATAGAAGCTAAGTAATACCGCCCCAAAGCAATACCGCCCTGAATAGAAGCTAAGTAATACCGCCCCAAAGCAATACCGCCCTGAATAGAAGCTAAGTCATACCGCCCAAAGCAATACCGCCCTGAATAGAAGCTAAGTAATACCGCCCCAAAGCAATACCGCCCTGAATAGAAGCTAAGTAATACCGCCACAAAGCAATACCGTCCTGTCTAGAAGCTAAGTAATACCGCCCCAAAGCAATACCGCCCTCAATAGAAGCTAAGTAATACTGCCCCAAAGCAATACCGCCGTGAATAGAAGCTAAGTAATACCGCCTCAAAGCAATACCGTCCTGAATAGAAAATACCGCCCCAAAGCAATACCGTCCTGAATAGAAGCTAAGTAATACAGCCCCAAATCAATACCGCCCTCAATAGAAGTTAAGTAATACCGCCCCAAAGCAATACCGCCCTGAATAGAAGCTAAGTCATACCGCCCAAAGCAATACCGCCCTGAATAGAAGCTAAGTAATACCGCCCCAAAGCAATACCGCCCTGAATAGAAGCTAAGTAATACCGCCACAAAGCAATACCGTCCTGTCTAGAAGCTAAGTAATACCGCCCCAAAGCAATACCGCCCTGAATAGAAGCTAAGTAATACCGCCCCAAAGCAATACCGCCGTGAATAGAAGCTAAGTAACACACCCCAACACAATACCGCCCTGAATAGAAGCTAAGTCATACCGCCCCAAAGCAATACCGCCCTGAATAGAAGCTAAGTAATACCGCCCCAAAGCAATACCGCCCTGAATAGAAGCTAAGTAACACACCCCAAAGCAATACCGCCCTGAATAGAAGCTAAGTAATACTGCCCCAAAGCAATACCGCTCTGAATAGAAGCTAAGTAATACCGCCCCAAAGCAATACCGCCCTGAATAGAAGCTAAGTAATACCGCCCCAAAGCAATACCGTCCAGTCTAGAAGCTAAGTAATACCGCCCCAAAGCAATACCGCCGTGAATAGAAGCTAAGTAATACCGCCTCAAAGCAATACCGTCCTGTCTAGAAGCTAAGTAATACCGCCCCAAAGCAATACCGCCCTGAATAGAAATGGGTCTGGAAGGGGAGTTCCAGTGTCCATTGTCGATTTTTCCAAATTCTCAGTGTCGAATGTCGATTTTTCGTGGCGCTTTGTAGCATGGCGAAATTCAATGTCGTTTTTTCATCAATCTGTGTCGATGACATTTTTTCAGATCCTCAGTGTCGGAATTTCGGGGTCAATGTCGAATGTCTATATTTAACATATGCCTGTGTCGCGTGTTGCCATTTACCCCTTCCAGAACCCTAAAGAAGCTAAGTTATCCCGCCCCAAAGCAACATCGCCCTGAATTGAAGTAACACCACCCTAAAGGTATAGTCCTAAAGAAATCCCGCCCTAAAGTAACATCATCCTGAAATAATACCGCAAAATAACAAGTCAAATCCCCTCGAGGAGGTACCGCCTCAAAGTCATATCGCTCGAAAGTAACAGCGCCTTGAAGTCGTATCATTTTGCCATAAACTTGTGTCGCCTCGACATTATGGCCGTCAGCTCTGGCATCCCCCTGTCGATGATTCTGGCTTCCTGGTATGCTCATCCTGGGTAATCCACGCACCGATAACACCACAGTGAGCCCCGAGGGGTCTGAATGTTAATTGCTCGCCTGTTGCCCAGCGACAGCAAAGGGGAGCACTCCACAAAGCTGCTGATACCAATGTCGACATAGAGCCTCTAGGGTATGTTAAAACGGCCGAAGATTGAAGGTTTTCATCCTCTTGCTTTATCTCCATGGTTACCCCTCCTAGCTGTAACCAGGTAAGTCGGTGGGTTTGTGCGGCAAAACGCTCTAACCCCCAGACAATTAGGGTGGCGCTCGGCTGTGTCTGCCGTATGCGTTCTTTCGGATCTTTACGAAAGCAATTACAACACTCGAGTGTCTATCTCCGCTTCTGAATATCTCGCGAAGGAAAGACTGGCAGAGGTCCGTTTGCAAGAGAAGTGCACTACAAATAAACCATAAAATGTACAGAGTGGGCCAAAACAAACGCTATGTATTGAATTTCTAGCCTATATTGGGCTCATTCTGCGACACTCTAGAGGCAGTAGCGCAAGATGCATTCTTCGAAGAGAGTTAAGGTTCCACTACACCTGCTGGCACAGCGGTCCGATAATGTTTTCAGCACTCTCTATGTCTAGGTCTGAGAAGTCAGTCATAGCTAGCTGATATATGATGATTTCCAATAGACAGTCCAGTTGATTATCGATCTCCACAGCCACCCGTTGCTTGCGTGGGAATTGAAACTGGTTTATGACAAGTGAAACTTGTTTATATGACACTGGTTTGGGAATACGATAGAAACGAAATTTGGTTTATGGAGCTTTCATTGTACGCGTATCACACACGAAATACTGGCATCAACTAACACACAAGTTTAAATTGACAACAATGTAACCAGATCATGCGATCGGGATGCAGTATTGACGCTGCAGTAGATATTTCCAGTCGAATTGTCCAGTCGAAATCGCACATTAACGGTATTAACGTGGTAAAGGTATAGTTTAAACATGAGGTTTGAACATTATGTTTGAATTCGATCTTTAAAAACCAAAACGATTGCAATCTGACCCACACTTAAGCTGCGCTCGTTCATATAATAGTCTGCAGAAGTAGATTAAAATAACGTATAAGACCGTCAGCCATAAGTTGATTGTAGATAGCATCATTTTCATTTTTGTTCTTGGGCGCGTTGTTTTTTAACGACGCATATCAACGACAAACGTGTTCTGACCAAGCTGTCTACAGCTATCTACTGTAACAGCTGTTCATTTAGTTCTAACATACTTCCCGCTTTAATTACCGCTACAAAAAAAACACGTGAGGATGTATTACATAATTGAGACCACATGAGCCGTGAGTTTTTGTTTTTTTTGTCTTTGAAACTGTACGTTTAGTTCTAGTTGTTTATTGCCTCAGTTTCGCTGGTTGCCATGGTTTCGGCGCCAGCACACGAGGTGTACACGTCAAGAGGATCTAACTAACTCAACTGCCCAGGGCACTTACCTCCAGCCCCCCACAGGATCAGATGGTCGGCAGAAGTCATAACTTCCGTCTCAGCGGCTGGCTTTGTTTCTCGGCCGGCCGCCCGCCTGCTTGCCTGCCCACCCTGTGCCTGCCCTCCTTGCTGGCTGGCTGGCCGGCTGCCTACCTGTCCAGCAGCGGCAGCAGCAGCGGCGAGAGTCGACTGCCTAATAATACATAAGGCCCGGTTGTGGCACTCACATCCCTCAAGAGATGGGAGACGCAAGGCAAATCCAACCGCAAGGGCTTATCCGTATCCCTATCTGTATCCACGGCCGCCAACCTGGGGCGTTCGTTATTCGCCCTCCTTCAACCCCGTCTTTAATGCTGGTTTATTTTGTCGGCCAGTAGATTGCCATCACACTGTCTCTCCCTGCCCGACAGGAAACCTTCCCCAGCATCAGCAGAGGAGGCAAACAAACCAGAGTGCCTTGAACTCAATCTCCGGTAGCCCAAAAAAGCGCCTGGTAAAGACGTTCCAGTTTTGACCCGGGATATGTTATGCTATTTTTCTCTCTTCCTCCTATTGAGAGTGATAGTGCAAATGGCTGCAGCAGAGAATCCACACAAACACCCCATGACTGCCATTTTAGTTTTTGGGCTCGGACGAAAAGAGAGGCTTTGTCTCTTAAGCTGAAAACCTTAGGACTTGAAAAGGTTGTCCTTTTTTCTCTGTTTTTGTTGGTATGGCGAGTACAGTTTGTGTGACCCTCAGAAAGAAGAAGCAGTACTTCGCGGGTCCCTTTGTTAGATTTCCGTTGAAGACCATTCAGCGTGCACCGGGCCATTAAAAATGGGGTAAGTCTGTCTGATACCGGATTAGTCTCTTCAGTCAAAACTACCATTAGCCAGCTCGGCCCCTGGGTGTGTAGTCCTGGCTTTCGGTACTCCTCAGTAGTGCGGATCGCAGGAAAGGACAGTCGGACGCCCTTTTGCGTTGCTCAACTATACAGCACAACTGGCCTTCGGGCCATACAACTCAACAGCTCGCTAGGTCTTCACAGAGGCTTTTGATCATCCATCTGGATTGTTTAGAAAGGCATTGGACATAGAACCTTTGATCCAGAAAAAGATCTTTGATCCGGAAAAGCGTCTTGAAGCTTGGTAATAACAGGATTCCGAGCCTCAACGTTGAACGGAAGAGATCCAGATGAAGGGTAGCCGTCTCAAGGGCAAGGGCGGACATCCCTTAGCTTCTGGATCACCTGGTAGATGATGCTTCTCCAGCGCCAAAGCCACATGGATCCCTCCCTGCACGGGGCCTGGACCCGGACGGGGAGAATCCGGACAGGAGTCATGGTCAAAGGAGTATGCTTTATGGGTATCTAGATATCAATGCAATAGAGTCCGAAAAAAGTCTCACCCAGATGCGTTTGTTTTACGTTTGCGCGGTCATTCAAGGAATCCTGCTAAATCTCGCCATCAATCCGGATGGGGTGACAATATCCTGGGCACATTATACCACATTGAAAGCTCACCATGCGCATAAATCAGTCACAGGATCCGGGAATACAGATCAGCAAATCAATTTATACGTCCACGCCGGCCGGGGCATTAATCTCGCATGACCCCGTGATGAATGCGTTGCTATCCATATATATATATATATGTATCTATGAAGTATATTCGCCCAAATCAGTGGGCGGGAGAGAGCTGCGATCTAGCGTCACGTCACTTAGGCTTGGTGATAAAATAGCACAGATGATGGACAGCTGGCTGTCTTTGCTATCTCCCCGACGAAAGCATCCCCGGTGTTTAACCGTTCAAACCCGGCTGAATTTGCAGGCGCAAAAGATTTTCACCTGCACAGTCTCAGCTGGCCGCTGCCGCCCTGATTCTGCACCGTATCCTACCTACCACAAACCGCTGCTCGGAGCGGGGGGCTCTAGTCCCATCGGCCTCCCGTTGAACCGCCTGCCTCCCCCGTAACGACAACAGACGCCTACTTGCTAACGAAAGCAGACGCTCTACTGGCATTCACCCTTCTCTGATATCCCGGCCCTGGTAACCCGATCCTTTCGATGAGAGCACATCTTCCCTGCCTTCCTCCTCCTCTCACCCAACCCACCTATCCATTCTCTATCTGCTCCTCTCCTCTCGTCATCCATTCCATCCCAGCCCCACCCCACCGCACCCCGCCGCCAAGCCTCTCCGCCCATCTTCCCTTCACCTCCATCCCCACCACCCTCTCCCTCTCCCCACATCCTCCTTTCACCTCCATCCCCACCACCCTCTCCCTCTCCGCCCATCTTCCCTTCACCTCCATCCCCACCACCCTCTCCCCCACGCCCTCCAATGACCTTGATATTTTGGCGTCTCTCGTGGCGCTGCCTCTGACGTCAGCACGCCGCGGGCATGCCTTTGATGGCCAGACCCGCCAGGGGGCGCCCCGCAGAGCGTTCGTATCCAGGTCATAAACACATCCGGAACCAAAAAAAAAAGATATTTGTATTATTTCAGCACCGAGCATAAGTAGAGATTTTTAGCCAAAGGATCTGATCCGGATATATATATGACTTCTTTTTCTGATTCAGTCGGGTAAATTATCTCTGTGGTTCCAAATCGGTTATGTTGTGCCACAGCACTGGAACAACAAAAGGACGCCATGATATAATGAGGTAGATCTGTACCATCATCACCTACGTCGGTCCATCCTCCATGTTAGTCCCCGCGAAATGGATTATTGTAGTATAAACGGAAGGCCTAAGACACGCGTGAGCTATGACGTACCAATGGCTCGACCTTACATGGAAGAACGACCCCTACGACGAATACTTCCTGTATTAATTGGTCATGCTTTATTCTGTTTGGTTCTCCCTGGCGGGGGTATGCAAATATGGACAAGTAGTCCCTTCCTTAGTTGATAAAACAGGTAAAAAACCCGTGCATGTTGTGTTCTTCCAAACACGACGCTCCTGTTGGAAGGACAGCTGCGGCCCTGATGGGACACCGGATGTAATCAACACGCAGCAATCTAATTGCAACCGCGTGCGCGATTCCCATATGACCTGACCGATGGCGAAAGGTGAAATGATTCCAAAATGACAAATGCCACTCCCGATCTATTTCTAATGTTGCTGCTACTTCCTGTTGCTTTCGCCCCCGGTCTCTCCTTGCGTCTCCATCTTTTCTGGCTTCTCTTTATTCCGTCCGTCTCGGTATCTCTTTCGCTCTGTCCCTGGATGTGTCTCCCTTTTCCTGACCTCCTCTGTGACTGTTGATCTTTCGCTCTCTACCGGTATGTGCCTCCCTTTCTCTGACCCTCTCTGTTAATCTTTCGCTCTTTACCTGTATGTCTCTCTGCATGTATGCGTATCTTAGTCTCTATTTGTCTGTTTCTGTCTCTCCCGCGCTGTTCCTGTCTCTCTGGCGGTATTTCTCTATTTGTCCTTCGCTCGGTCTTTCTCCATCTCTTTCTATTTGTATTTTTGCCGTTCGTTCGGTCTTTCTTCAGTTGTCTGTTTCTATCCGTCTCTGTCTGTCGTTGTTGATATGTTCCCTGTGTTCTCATGGCCCCAGTTATGTGACTGTAGGACATGTCGGACGGACATAACTCAGACAGGACCCCGTTCGATTTATACCGGCTCTGCAGCTACCGAACTGTGTTTCTGTGTCTCTATCCCTCTCTATTTCTCTTTCACTGTCTTGTCTCTGTGTGCCTATGCCTCAGTTTTTGTCTCTAGCATTCTGCTCTCTCATTTTATTTCTCTTTTTGCTCTTTTTCTGTAGTAACATACATGTTTCCCGTTCCTTCCTTCACGCATCTCTCTATTGCCTGTCAGAATCGGCTCTCGCAGGTCCTCTGTGACAAATTTGACTTCCGATTCCTATAAAATTACCCCTCTGTTCCAGCCACTTCAATGCTATATACGGCTCCTCACGTGCCTTAATAGCCAGCCCTACCTACAGGGTAAATGCCCCACTTCCAAAACAGCAAATACAATATCATGAAGTATGACCCAGTTCCGTTCTCTATGACGACTAACGAACCAATCCCTGCACGTTTCACAACGGCATAGATATTTTTATCCTTTGCATTTCGCTCATGGCATGACGTCACATCCGCTTGCTCGATTTACAACGCGCCAAGCCATCGAATATCAACTTATCTCAACACGTGGCCCGTGACGTCACTGACAGAACCTACACGCACACAAGAGCCGTCCGCTGTTTGAGCCGGAGAACCACTTACCGCCCTGCTGTTCACATCTACCATGGGGTGATGCCTCGGGTTGGTTTTTCTTTTCCTTCTCTGACCGCACCTCGTCATTTTTGCTACCACAGTTTACGTCATCCACGCGGGAAGCATACGCCAGAGGCTACCCACCCCCACCCCCCCCCCCCCGCCCCAGCCCCGAACCTTCCGTGCTCCCAGGGCTCCAGCAGTTTTCTTTCGTTGTTGCTTCTTGCATTGCCTCATGATGTTCACATATGTTAGACATATCATAATTATATAACATCTAATTTGTACATGGTTTATAAACATTTGTATCGATAACAGTGTCAGCAAATTAATTGTGTGAAACAACGATAAAATAGAATAATAATTTCTATCACGCATAGTAACTCCAAAAAACACGAAACAAGTACAAAACTGTAATGCTTTGCACGGGTGCATCATGACCAGTGCCACCCCCCCCCCCCCCCTCCGAACCCCTCACCCCCCCCCCCCACCCAATCTCTCAAGCTCTATGGGATCACAACACAAGCAAATACCACATCAACAATAACACGGATCATCATAGCCGGAAGCCGCAACTGGCTGCTGGGATACGTTCCGGATCTAACACCACAAATCTGGAACCATTCGCTGATCCTGGTATTAAATAAAGCCGCTGAATATACATATCCTACAATTAGTTAACTGCTGAAAAGTTTTCATGGTTTATATATATATATATATACATATCAACCGGGAATCAATCTGGAACCGCTGGTCGTGGTATTGAAGGAATCCGTCGAGTATCCAGATGCCTTACGTGACTGCTGGAAAGTATTCTGAATCTATCTATATCAACAGGGTGTCCATCTGGACCCCCTGATCCTGGTATTGATGAAGCAACCCGTCGAGTATCCAGATGCTGCAAGCGACTGCTGGTATCAATCTAACCCGCTGACCCTGCGGAGCGGTTTAGTAAGGGTCGAGAGCTCGTAATCCTCCCTTTGCAAGCTAAGTTAACGACTGACCGAAACTTTACGAAAGCCGGTCACGTGTTTTGTACAGAGATTATTAATGGTAGTCACCTTTAAGTTAATGCATTGTTTCCGCACAATATGACTCAAATTGATGTTTGCAAGCTACTTGCATGATAAAAAGACTATTTTCAAATCTGGCGATACATGTTTTAAATTTAAATGTACACGCGAAAGCAACGAGATTTTGTATTATAGTGAAACGATGCCGTCTTGTAGCAGCAACCCATTGGTGAGGATGTCGGCTTGCTGTTGTAATATCTAGAATCATTCAGAGCGGCCTCGCCAGCTTATTAAGCTGACTGAGTTACAGATCAACAGGTCGTGGGTTCGAACCCTAGCGTCTCTCTCTTTCTTTCCGTCTTATTAAGCTGACTGAGTTACAGATCAACAGGTCGTGGGTTCGAACCCTAGCGTCTCTCTCTTTCTTTCCGTCTTATTAAGCTGACTGAGTTACAGATCAACAGGTCGTGGGTTCGAACCCTAGCGTCTCTCTCTTTCTTTCCGTCTTATTAAGCTGACTGAGTTACAGATCAACAGGTCGTGGGTTCGAACCCTAGCGTCTCTCTCTTTCTTTCCGTCTTATTAAGCTGACTGAGTTACAGATCAACAGGTCGTGGGTTCGAACCCTAGCGTCTCTCTCTTTCTTTCCGTCTTATTAAGCTGACTGAGTTACAGATCAACAGGTCGTGGGTTCGAACCCTAGCGTCTCTCTCTTTCTTTCCGTCTTATTAAGCTGACTGAGTTACAGATCAACAGGTCGTGGGTTCGAACCCTAGCGTCTCTCTCTTTCTTTCCGTCTTATTAAGCTGACTGAGTTACAGATCAACAGGTCGTGGGTTCGAACCCTAGCGTCTCTCTCTTTCTTTCCGTCTTATTAAGCTGACTGAGTTACAGATCAACAGGTCGTGGGTTCGAACCCTAGCGTCTCTCTCTTTCTTTCCGTCTTATTAAGCTGACTGAGTTACAGATCAACAGGTCGTGGGTTCGAACCCTAGCGTCTCTCTCTTTCTTTCCGTCTTATTAAGCTGACTGAGTTACAGATCAACAGGTCGTGGGTTCGAACCCTAGCGTCTCTCTCTTTCTTTCCGTCTTATTAAGCTGACTGAGTTGCAGATCAACAGGTCGTGGGTTCGAACCCTAGCGTCTCTCTCTTTCTTTCCGTCTTATTAAGCTGACTGAGTTACAGATCAACAGGTCGTGGGTTCGAACCCTAGCGTCTCTCTCTTTCTTTCCGTCTTATTAAGCTGACTGAGTTACAGAGCAACAGGTCGTGGGTTCGAACCCTAGCGTCTCTCTCTTTCTTTCCGTCTTATTAAGCTGACTGAGTTACAGATCAACAGGTCGTGGGTTCGAACCCTAGCGTCTCTCTCTTTCTTTCCGTCTTATTAAGCTGACTGAGTTACAGATCAACAGGTCGTGGGTTCGAACCCTAGCGTCTCTCTCTTTCTTTCCGTCTTATTAAGCTGACTGAGTTACAGATCAACAGGTCATGGGTTCGAACCCTAGCGTCTCTCTCTTTCTTTCCGTCTTATTAAGCTGACTGAGTTACAGATCAACAGGTCGTGGGTTCGAACCCTAGCGTCTCTCTCTTTCTTTCCGTCTTATTAAGCTGACTGAGTTACAGATCAACAGGTCGTGGGTTCGAACCCTAGCGTCTCTCTCTTTCTTTCCGTCTTATTAAGCTGACTGACTTACAGATCAACAGGTCGTGGGTTCGAACCCTAGCGTCTCTCTCTTTCTTTCCGTCTTATTAAGCTGACTGAGTTACAGATCAACAGGTCGTGGGTTCGAACCGTAGCGTCTCTCTCTTTCTTTCTTTCCGTCTTTCTCTCTCTCTCTCTATAGTGTTTACCGTTAATGCGGATAAATACCTATCATCCCTCCCCAACCCAAAAAGGAACCCAAAAATCGGATAAACCCCCCCCCCCTCCCCGGTCGCCAACAAAAATGATGGACCCCCCTTCCCGGTCGCAATTTTTTTCAGAGCCTGGATCCACCCCTGCCCCCACCCCACGCCCATTAGGTTCACCTCCCCTCACCTTTGTTTTATTATTTTTGAGACTATTAGCGTTTCACGGTACTGTGAGCCTGTAAGGATATATCATGCCATGGCTTTCCCCTCCACAACGTCAGCGGCCATCGTACCATCTGCACATTTATATTGACATTTTTGTTTTCATAAATCTATACTAATACTATGGTTTTTACTATCTTTGAAATACAGATTCTATTTCATTGTAGAAAATACGAAGCAGCTAACACAAACATTTCTTCATGAATCCGAATTCATTTGAGACTCGTGGTTACTGTATTAGGCCACGTCTGGTGAAATAAAGTTCACAGTCGTGTCGCGCGGCACCCAGCGCTGCATGGCGCGTCCAGTGTGTTCACAAACTTCACGCGGGCGCTGACGTGGGCGAAAGTGCGGGCGCTGGCGCGGGCGCGGGCGTGGGCGCGGGCGCTGGCGCGGGCGCTGGCGCGGGCGCTGGCGCGGACTCGCCCAACATGTGGGGGCCCTAACCACTCTGCCGGCAGAGGGAGCTCATTCCGCACATCACCTCTTCCCCACGTAACAGAAAACAATATTTCCAAATAACACGGGGTCAAAAACCTCGATCGAACTCAAAAACATAGAAAGTAACATTACTACTAAATAATAAAAAAAATCCAATCAGTTCGTCCGGTACCGCGTTCGTGTAGCACAGTATATGCTGAATAGTGGTGTAGTTGATGCCAAACTGCGAATTTATCTTCGATTAGATTTATTTCAGTTTTCGCGTATAAAGGTTAATTTTGATGGTTAAATTTGACTTGTGGCAGACGGACTATAGCTTAAGCGCTTAGCGCCCTCTGCCGGGAGATTGGGCCCTTACACGTGTCGTGCTAGCGCTATTAAACCCGCGAAATACCTGGATAGAGACCAGGTATAAGCTATGCCGGATCATTATCCGGGTTAGCTCCCCAGCGGCACTCCGCTCAATCTGGGTCGCAACTGACATACCTGGATCGTACCCAGGTAGGCAATCTAGATCATGTTATGTACTTACCCTGACAGTCTCCGGTACAGTGAAGTCAGACTGATATACATATACATAGATCACCATGCTATAAATAATTCTTTCTGACGTAGGACGCAGGCATGCATGGGCGGTGGAGGGTCGGGGTGGGGCGGGGGGGGGGGGGGGCAGGGGGAGGGGGGCATGACGGCTGGGAAGGAGGGTGAGTGGCTTGGGGACTGGGGGAAGTGGTGGGTGGGGGGGCTAGTACGACAGGGGTGTCAAGACGATTTATAACACTGGTACCGACAATCTTGGCAATCGCCGCGCGCGCGCACTCTTGGGCCAGCCAGGTGGCGCTCCACGCGCCGATAGTCCACACACTCTTGTGCCAGGTGGCGCTTCACACAAAACCGCATATCACTCTCTTGGTACAGGTGGCGCTGCGGCTGGTGTAACGCAAATCGGCCCCGCGGGTCGACCACACACTAACCCACAATCTTGATGTGAAATTCATTGTTTATCACTTCGAAAAGCAGCACAACTCTGCCTCTGACTTTTACCATTTGTCCCACGCGTCCCAGGCGTCCCAGGCGTCCCCCATATCTATGCGATAATACGTTATGGAAATGAGCTGTTGGTGTTTTACTGTTGTCCACATGCAGGATAAAAATTGCTAAATTGAAATGTTGGTGTTTTTCGGTCGCGCACAAGTAGGATAAATTTAGCACCAACAGATTACCCAGAAAGCACCGCGCATGCGGTGGCGCCTCGCGGTGGCACAATTGGAACTACGACTAGCGAATTGGTGTATGAAACGAGGTTTAATGAAGCAGGACACCCAGCTACAGGTGCCAGGGCGTGAACCCATGACCTGTTGGCCTGTAAGTAGCTCCGCCGGCATGTGTTATGATTGAGCTAGAGAGTCCCCTCGCCCCCCCCCCCCCACCCACCCCGGCCCCCAGTGGGTATTATAAAAACGCAATGGTACACGGATGATGTGTTTGTCACCCAGAAACATGTAATCATGGGAAGCCATACGATTTTTTTACAGGGACTGTGGAATGTACTTTTTATTGCATTAATATCGGCTTTAGTCCTACGTCCCCGGTGAACCTGTTATATGAACCGCGGTCGCAGGGACAGCTGTCCCTGAGATATATAGACATAGACTGGCTGGCTTCCGGAGCCTGGGGCTTATCGCCTGTAACAGAGAGCAGGTTGCTGCCGCCACTGGGGTTAGTTAATAAGCCCACAACAGGCCCAACGAGTAATAACGCCCAGTCCACCAGATAAGTATTAAACGTACCCCTCCCCCCCCACCCCATCCACCCACGTACCATCGCACCCCGGAGCCCCACCCCAAAGGTTACCCGTGTTTCCTCTTTCCATTCCCCCCCACCCCCTCAGGCGACACGACAGGCACCTGCCATACCCTTTATCCCCCGGCCCCTGAGCCCGCGCCTCCCCTCCCCTCTTACTCCCTCGTCGCCTCCGCTTCCCCTTCCCCGTCCCATTCCCCAATCCCCACTGCTTGCACCCCCCCCCCGCTCCCCACACAAAAGCACACGACCCCACTCGACTCATATCACACCAGACCCCCACCCCCCACCCCCCACAAGGGACACCTCCCATAACCCCACTTCTCTCAACCCCCGCGGCTCTGAGCTCCTTCCCCCTTCCCCCCTTCTCTCCATCCCCGCCTCCCCTGAGCTCCTCCTCCCCTCCCCACACCCCACCTCCCTCAGCTCCACCCACCCCCCTCCCCCCTCCGACGACGCCCCCACACAGTCAGTCCCGAGGCAACTCGACACGATTCGACTCGCTGGCTGCAGACAATCCTATCATGTATTCTGAGGAATATCAACGGCGGTTGGGCCGATGAGAATACGTATAGGGGACTTATTTTTCCCAGCGGCAGACACCTGTTTTTGAGTGCGGTGTACTCTGCCCTGAAGGACCGCCTCCCGCGACATCTCCGAGATGAGAAGCGACGAGACAAAACGAGACCAGACGCCATATGGTTTTGATACTCTCATTTACTTCTTTTTGAATCCCCGGGGGAGACCTTGGTCCCCTGGGGTGACGCCCTGGGCATCGACCCATGGAAATCTTCTTCCATACACTGGAGAGGACTGTAGATCCCTCCAGGGTATATGGCGGATGTGGACCCCTGTGTATGCCATATGGATCCCTCTCTATGCACTACATAGGGTGTAGACCCCTCTCTATACCCTAGATAGGGTGTAGACCCCTCTCTATGCACTAGAGAGGGTGTAGACCCCTCTCTATGCACTAGAGAGGGTGTAGACCCCTCTCTATGCACTACATAGGGTGTAGACCCCTCTCTATACTCTAGAGAGGGTGTAGACCCCTCTCTATGCACTACATAGGGTGTAGACATCTCTCTATGCACTACATAGGGTGTAGACCCCTCTCTATTATGCACCAGAGAGGATGTAGACCCCTCTCTATGCACTAGATAGGGTGTAGACCCCTCTCTATGCACTACATAGGGTGTAGACCCCTCTCTATACCCTAGATAGGGTGTAGACCCCTCTCTATGCACTAGAGAGGGTGTAGACCCCTCTCTATGCACTAGAGAGGATGTAGACCCCTCTCTATGCACTAGATAGGGTGTAGACCCCTCTCTATGCACTAGATAGGGTGTAGACGCCTCCCTATTATACACTACATAGGGTGTAGACCCCTCTCTCTGCACTAAAGAGGGTGTAGACCCCTCTCTATGCACTAGATAGGGTGTAGACCCCTCTCTATGCACTACATAGGGTGTAGACCCCTCTCTATACACTAGATAGGGTGTAGCCCCCCTCTCTATACACTAGATAGGGTGTAGACCCCTCTCTATACACTAGATAGGGTGTAGACCCCTCTTTATACACTAGAGAGGGTGTAGACCCCTCTCTATTCCACAGAGAGGTTGTAGATCCTTCTCTATGCGCTAGAGAGGGTGTAGACCCCTCTCTATACGCTAGAGAGGGTGTAGACCACTCTCTATACGCTAAAGAGGGTGTAGACCCCTCTCTATACATTAGAGAGGGTGCAGACTCCTCTCTATACCCCAGAGAGGTTATAGACCGATCTCTATACCCCAGAGAGGATGTAGACCCCTCTCTATACACTAGAGAGGTTGTAGACCCCTCTTTATACACTAGAGAGGGTGTAGACCCCTCTCTATTCCCCAGAGAGGTTGTAGATCCCTATCTATGCACTAGAGAGGGTGTAGACCCCACTCTATATACGAGAGGGGTTGTAGACCCCTCTCTATACACCAGGGGGGGTGCAGACCTCTCTCTATACGCTAGAGAGGGTGTAGACCCCTCTCTATTCCCAAGAGAGGTTGTAGATCCCTCTCTATGCCCTAGAGGTTGTAGACCCCTCTCTATATACTAGAGAGGTCGTAGACCCCTTTCTATACACTAGAGGGGTTGTAGACCCCTCTCTATACCCTAGAGGGGTTGTAGACCCCTCTCTATACCCTAGATAGGGTGTACACCCCTCTCTGTACCATAGAGGGGTTGTAGACCCCTTTCTTTACCTTAGAGAGGTTGTAGACCCCTCTCTATACCCTAGAGGTTGTAGACCCCTCTCTATACCCTAGAGGGGTTGTAGACCCCTCTCTATACCCTAGAGAGGTTGTAGACCCCTCTCTATACCCTAGAGGCTGTAGACCCCTCTCTATACCCTAGAGGGGTTGTAGACCCCTCTCTATACCCTAGAGAGGTTGTAGACCCCTTTCTATACCCTAGAGAGGTTGTAGACCCCTCTCTATACCCTAGAGGTTGTAGACCCCTCTCTATACCCTAGAGGTTGTAGACCCCTCTCTATACCCTAGAGAGGTTGTAGACCCCTCTCTATACCCTAGAGAGGTTGTAGACCC
This sequence comes from Arenicola marina, assembly GCA_964019135.1. Classification (NCBI taxonomy): domain Eukaryota; kingdom Metazoa; phylum Annelida; class Polychaeta; family Arenicolidae; genus Arenicola; species Arenicola marina. Next base: position 5,664,894 of record OZ025256.1, on the reverse strand, counting down.
CTCTCTATACCCTAGAGGAGTTGTAGACCCCTTTCTTTACCCTAGAGGTTGTAGACCCCTCTCTATATCCTAGAGGTTGTAGATCCCTCTCTATACCCTAGAGAGGTTGTAGACCCCTCTCTATAGCCTAGATAGGGTGTAGACCCCTCTCTTTACCCTAGAAAGGGTATATACCCCTCTCTATACCCTAGATAGGGTGTAGACCCCTCTCTATACCATAGATGTGTTGCAGACCCCTCTCTATGCCATACTCGGAGAGGTTGTAGACCCCTCTCTATACCCTAGAGGGGTTGTACACCCCTCTCTATACCCCAGAGAGGATGTAGACCCCTCTCTATAGACTATACCCCTCTCTATACCCCAGAGAGGTTGTAGACCCCTCTCTATACCCTAGAGAGGTTGTAGACCCCTCTCTGTACACTAGAGAGGTTGTAGACCCCTCTCTATACCCTAGATAGGGTGTAGACCCCTCTCTATACCCTAGAAAGGGTATATACCCCTCTCTATACCCTAGCGAGGGTATATACCCCTCTCTATACCCTAGATAGGGTGTAGACCCCTCTGTATACACCATAGATGGTGTAAATCCCTCTCTAAACCCTAGACAGGGTGTATACCCATCTCTACGTGGAGTGGAGTCGAGTGGGATGGAGTGGGTGGGGAGCTGACTGGCTGGTAGTGGAGCACTTGGGTCCACCGGGAAGCCAGAATTTCAGATTAGAGAGGTTCATGTGGCGTCTGACACAGACTGCGGTGTATAATCAAAGAGCCTGTGCACCGAATTGAAACCGTCATGGTAGGCCTACCGCATGTTATTTATAGCCTGAGGCTGGCGAGAGAGTGGGGTCACATCCCCTGAAAGGATAGGCCGAATGCCGTGTGTAAATGGATTGAAATTAGATTGGGGAAAAAATTAATGATATGTGGCGACTTTTTGTTTGTCGCTGGTGTGTAGTTTTGTATTTTTTTCTCACCTTCGCTCTGCCAGAAAGTCTGAATTCTTATTGTGTAAACACTGTATCACTTATGTAAGCTACACATTCAGACGAGACGATGCAAATTGTTCACGATGTATACCAATATGCTACATAGAGTCCTACATAAATGTTATTAACAGGACAAACATGTTGATGATATGATTTACATGCAATCGTCAACACAACGTAATGGGTTATTTTTTTACGTTGCCCGAACGTTTCAGATAATGTTGTCAGACGTACGTTCAGACCAGTATTAAAATTGTGCCTTCTGTAAGAAACAAATGCGTATAATGAATTAATTAGAAGCATGACTGTCAAAGACAATCAATTACATATTGGTTTCATGATTTTTAAGGTAACGTTGTCCTAACGCTACGAAAACGTCCAATCCCGAGTTTTCATCATTTTGTATTTATGCCAACTGCTACACGCAGCCAATTTTTATTAGACACTACACATGGCAAAGGTTCTATTTTTATGGAATACAGGCAGAAAATATTAAATCAATGTTTGCGACGAACGTTGTAACCACTTTGTCCTGATATTAACTTTGAGATGACGTGATTACAACCAAAAACCAACGTTATGCGAACGTTGTGTGTTTGCTGGGTACAGACTAATGTATTGCGTAGTGTTGATGGTCGCAAACCAAAACATGTTCGCCACGATACATAAAACGTTATACAATTACGTACGTATGAGGATTATATATAGCCTACTTATAACTTACATACAGTGGGACGGGTGTGTGTGCGTGTGGGGAGGTGTGAAATGGGTGTTGTTGTGGGGGGCGGGGGGCGGCCAGGCGCAGCCCTCTTACCTTCTAACATTGGTGCGACCCGCCTGGGTCCGAACGATCGCGAGGTACGCGCCAGGATTTCTTCCACGTCTATGTCCATGTTCTCCAGGTCCATGTCTGGATCCACATAGTGTCTGGACGTCTGTTTCGGCTTATCCACGTCCTTGTTCCGATCCAGGTTTTCCTGGATGTAGTCCGGGCGTGGAGCCGTCTGGACATCCGTCTCGCTGTGGCTGGACTCCATCATGAACGCTGGGTGCAAAGTACACACACGGATGGGGGGACGTGAGTCCTGTGTGTGGATATATGCACCTACGTGGAGCAGATCCTGAAGAAATCCGGATAATGCGCGCTTATGATTAAGCGGGCGTTTGTTGATGTTAATGTCATTCAAAACCGAGTCGCTGTTTTCGTTGGTGGTGTACGACCTTCTGTTGCTAGGCGACACTGCGCGGCGTTGCGTTGCTCAGCAAAGGGGGGACGCGCGCGAGATACTCCGTACGTACCCTACGCGAGCGGCCTCGATCGGTGATGTATATTTCAGCTTCGTTCTATTAATAGAAGCGTAGTTGTTTTATAATCAAAAGGCGGGCGTATAGATACTTTCAAATCAGCAATACCGGTTGGTCTCGGGGTCAGATGTGTAACCACAGCCGAATCTGAAGATTGATTGAAAGTACAACCAGCACCCTCCGATGGATTAATTGGTTATTAATTAAATCAGGCTTCGGTTCTCCGGGCGATATTAGCCTGAGGTCAGAGTTGTCGTGACCTGGCGTGCCCCCTGGTTGGAGATTGAAGCCGCGTCCCCCGCGTCAGCCTGCTGTCTTTCCGAGTTCTGGAGTCTCCAGGAGAGGTTAGCTGGCTGAAGTAGTAAGTCAGTCCCCCGCTGGACCAAACAGGATGCGCCGCGGCTCAGCTGGCTTGGCAGGCCGCTAAGCCCGGAGACAGGCGCCAAGCAACCAGCAGAGCAAAGCGGCTGCAGAGTTATTTCCAGCACCGTGTATGTTATATGCGTTCTTGGGGTGGGTGGTTGGGAAGGGTGGGGCGGAGGTGTTGGTGGTGGAGCGGGAACGGAGGCGGGGTGGGGGGGCTCTGTGGAAATTGAGCCTCGGGTGCAGATCAGTGAATAGCAGAGGGGATGGGGACGGGAGGTTGGATGGAGAAATCGCGAATGAAGCCTGCCTGCTCTGCTAGTCCAGGTGTGCAGAGCCGGGGAAGTGGGGAGCAGGACTGGAGTGAAGCAGAGGTAGTCGGTGGGGGGTGGGGGATCTCCTTGTGTTTACGCGAAGGCTGGTCAGACTAGGCCGTTTGGCAGATAAAACACCAGCCGAAGTCGCAGACGCCTTGAAGGTCAGTCTTGAAGGTCAACAGCGAGGGCAACCAGCGTTTAGCTTAGAATATATACAAATCCCTCGCCAATAAATGTCACCCTTTCTCGCTTTTTTCCGGATTTTCCGTCCAGGTACCCTGACAGTCCAGCGTGACAGTTTGAATTAAGATGGGTTTATACAAAATTGTTTCACAGGCGCTGCATGCTTCAGTTTGTTGTCATATCATATTCCACAAAATCTCTACCTCGGCTGAATGGTTCCTTCCCCGAGGCTTCTTCTTCCTCCTATTCTTCCTTTCTTCCGTCCATCCTTCCTTTCTCCCTGCTTCTTGCCTCCAGTTCTAAAAACTGTAGGTATAGTTGGCTGGCCGGGTCAAGCGCTCCAGGAAATGTGGTAGCAATAAGCCAGCGAGTAGAAATATCAACATTCCGCCCAGTGGGGTCACGTCGTCGGGAGCCAGGCGGCGAACCAAGAGGCGCGATCAAAGCCGGATGCGGAGCTGCAGCGGATCCAGACCGATCACGGAATCTGGAACTGAACCCGCTCCACCTTGTCTCAGTGACGTCACTCCCGTCCATTGCTTCGTGGGGCCTGCCTTGGAATTTCGAAGGGCATTTTTTCACTGTTATTTTTTAGAGGAAATTGTGTTAACGGCGTAAGCGTTGTGGTGCCTTATCTGTTACTGTGGGTTGCAGATTGGCTCTGCCTCTTGTGCAGGCATCTCGGTGTGTCGCTACTGGTGGGATACAACCATTGCACAGGGAGCCTGTTAACGGCGTAAGCGTTCTGGTGCCTTAAATGTTACTGTGGGTTGAGGATCAGCTCTGCGGCCTGTTCAAGTGGCCCAATGTGTCGATACTGGTGCGATAAAACTATTGCACAAGGAGTGTGTTAACGGCGTAAGCGTTGTGGTGCCTTATCTGTTACTGTGGGTTGCAGATTGGCTCTGCCTCTTGTGCAGGCATCTCGGTGTGTCGCTACTGGTGGGATACAACCATTGCACAAGGAGCCTGTTAACGGCGTAAGCGTTCTGGTGCCTTAAATGTTACTGTGGGTTGAGGATCAGCTCTGCGGCCTGTTCAAGTGGCCCAATGTGTCGATACTGGTGCGATAAAACTATTGCACAAGGAGTGTGTTAACGGCATAAGCGTTGTGGTGCCTTATCTGTTATCATGGGTTGAGGATTGGCTCTGCTGCCTACGCAAGCACATCGATGTATCGATAGTGGCGCAATAGGGGCCGGCCTGGTAGCTCAGTGGGCTAGAGCGCTCGCCTTGAGTGTTCTGTTCACCCGCATGAGAGCCTAACGGCACGTGGATCGATGGTTCGAGCCCTGCCGTGGACATGTCTGTGTGGTCGCAGGATAAATATCCCATGTCTTTCTTCGCAAAGAGTAGGGGGTTACCCCTGGGGACATGGCTCCACTCTCCCTTCCGTCTCCCATTGACGCGATATGACCAAAGGTGGTTAAAGCGTCCTGAATATACAACAAACCAACCAAGCGGCGCAATAAAACTAACTTGCAAAACACCCAGTGATCCGCAGTAACAATGACGTCCTCTTCAAACTGGAATTTAATATTTAGTAAATGTTTTCCCGCACTTTTATGGTCATTTCCTGATGATGCTTATTTCGAATGGTGCCAAACCAGTTATATAAAACGTTGGGAATTGTACCGTCGTAGTCGTACCGACTGCATGGGAAGTATGGTAGTGTAAACTGCCTATCTGTTCGACCCTCTGATGTGTAGTCCTCCAGATGCCAAGTTTGTTGCAAAACTACCTTGACTCAGACATTGTGTATAAAACAAATGCAGTTGAGCCGCCGGATGGTGAGACATCTAAGGCTGCTAAAGCACAGAGGAAACATGCAAGCAGCACCGAAGTAAATGCAACAGTCACTGATGGCGCGTTCGATTTACCTGAAACCGACGGAAAATCGTTTTTGAAACCGGTTTCAACGGTTTGCCCACCTAAATGCGAACGCATAGTTCCATTTTTTACAGTTTCATCATGTATTTTGGCAATGGCCATGTGCTTATGAAGTTATGCCAGCGTACATATGCCGTCTGTTTCAGTTTCTACCGGCGATTGGCCTGTCTCTTAATAAATTAGTGTCATACGTTTGTCCAGAAGTCTCTTATTCATTACGTTTATGATTATCTATGGTGTAATTGTTGATTGAACTGACAGTTCCGCGGAACCGGAACCGTCAAGCCAGCTCTCTCGATAGTTTCACGGTTTCGAGCAAACAGTCAGTTCGGCAAACCGGTTTTGGTTTCATGTAAATTGAACGCGCCCTCAGTGACTTGCATTTACTACGGTGCTGTTTGCATGTTTCCTCTGTGCTTTAGGAGCCTTAGCTCTCTCACCACCTGGTGGCTCAACTGCATTTGTTTTATACTCAATGTCTGGGTCAAGGTAGTTTTGCAACAAACTTGGCATCTGGAGGACTACACATCAGAGGGTCGAACAGATAGGCAGTTAACACTACCATACTTCCCATGTAGTCGGTACGACTACGACGGTACAATTTCCAACTTTTTATAGAGCTGGTTTTCTCCTGTGACTGATGGCCGTCAGTATAGATACACGTTTACCGATGAGATCACGGCATTTAAAGCCAGACATTTATAAAGCAGTGACACGTGGCAAACGAATTTCATGGGAAGATATATGATAATCAGAGAGAGACATGCAGATGATGGGGAAGCGAGTGACCGAAAAAGAGCCAGACGAATGCAGAGAATGGAAAAAAGGTAGACAGGCAGACGCTGTGCGTGAGTGAGAGAAACACAACGCGACATTGAAAGCTGGACATAGTGACGGCAAAGAAAAATGACACGTTGGTGTTTTAGGCCGCTTTTGTGCCCATGAAGGCTAAATTGGCCCAAGAAACTTCCCGGGACGATGACAGATGAATGGATGAAACATGCCCCAGATTAGGTGTCCGAGCCCGGATTGGAACCCAGGACCTATTGATCTGCAGTCTAGTGCGCTAACCACTACACCAGGGAGGCCTCTGATGGCAAAGAGAGACACAGGACTACGGGGCAGGAATAAATTTGACATAAAGCTGCAGACCAACTAGAAAAGGGAATATCGATAGTTCTGCTAGACACGGAAGGCTAGACCGGGAATGTGGTTGAAATATAAATTTTAGATCAATTTGGAGAGTCCACAGACATACAGAGCGAGATAGATGGATAGATAGAGAGACAGATGGAGGAGGAGGGGGGGGCAGTGGGAGGGGGGGGGGGGGAGGGTGAAAGGAAGAGACAGACAGACAGAAATATGCAAAAAACATAAGCGGAGGCTAATCCCCCCCCCCCACCCTCCCCCCCAATAATTGGTAACGCCCTCCCCTTCCCACCACCAGCCCCTCCAGTCGTCAGTAGATCTCGCCAATGGATCAGTCTTGATCATGTCGATAACTTCATACACCATAGAATGCAGGGGATAATATAGGGACGAGGAAGGCAGCTGCAAGAGTAATGAAGTACAGAAACTGACGTTCCGATAATCTAGACGCAGGATGCGATTGACATTGGCATTGACATTGGAAGATGAAAAGTGTGATAAAAGCCGGAAGCAGATCTGACGGAAGGCGCAGGGTTATAAGGATATGCTTGGAGGGATCAGGAAAAACGACTTATGACACATTGAGAAACAGGGAACGTGCTATACCAGACTAAAAGGCCGGGAACTAGCGATGCCAGATTGAGAGACCGGGAACGAGCTGTATAATATGGAGAAACAGGGAACGAGCTATGAAAGATTGAGAGACGAGAAACCAGTTATTACATATTGAGAGACGGGAAACCAGTTATTACATATTGAGAGACGGGAAACCAGTTATTACATATTGAGAGACGGGAAACCAGTTATTACATATTGAGAGACGGGAAACAAGTTATTACATATTGGGAGACGAGAAATCAGTTATTACATATTGGAAGACGGTAGACCAATTATTACATATTGTGAGACGGGAAACCAGTTATTACAGATTGAGATGCAGGGAACGATACCGGACGCAGACGACGCATGGATAGGTGGACATTTCAGGCCACCCTTGTGTGCAAATGGGTAAAGTAGGGCTAAATAACGCCGATTCGAATTTCAGGAGACCCAATTGCAGGCAGGGCATGATCAAGGATCGAACCCCACCCCGGACCGGTTGGTGTGAAGCTCATACGACGCTACCAACCGAGCTACGGAGGCTTCATGTAAGAGAGCCGAGAGCCGAGAGCAGACTACGCAAGCTGGAGCCAGAATCCCGGGTAATTTCCTGACTTAGCGGGCGATAATAGAAAGACAGACCCTCTTATCTGGGCTGTTACTAGGGCATTATGCTCACACGACACTCACTCAACACCCCCCCCCCCCCCCCCCGCCAGCTCTCCCCCAAACCACACGCCACTCCCTCCATCCCTCCAGCCAGACCGCCGCTGACCCTTACAGCTGTTACCATGGCAACAAACCACCAGGAATTTTAGGCGCGGATTCTACAGGACGCCAGTATAGACACGTGGTCGAGTGAAGCGGTTCGGGATCCTAGGGAGTCCCCTAATGCTAACTAACGGTAACCATGTGGTGTTTTCCCAACCCGGGGCACTTAGCATGGGGATCGTAACGCACCGACTGTTCCATCTGCATATAATACATTGCAGGGTTCTCTAAAACTCACGAAGGACGTGCAGCGGAAACTTAAAGCTATGTGGGAATGTGTGTGTGTGTAAGGGAGTAGGGGTGCGGGGTGCGGGGGGGCGGGGGGGGGGGGGGGGTGGCAGAAGGAGTAGGTCGATGGAATGTGCGGCGGATAAATGATGGTGCATCTCATGCATCTGTGAGCGTCTGACCGGGGATTATTCATGATTTAGACCAATTTTATGCACATGAAGACTAAAATGAGTCACGAACCATGACCATGAAATGAGGTTAGGCGAAACAGATCCTCAGCTACGGGGGCGCGAACGCACAACCTGCTGATCTGCAGCTCCGCCAGCTCATGGAGGCTCCACAGAGGTGGCGTAGGAGGCTGAGGTGGCTAGAGAGGCCAATTGAAAATCCCCTCCAAGCCAGGCTATGCATGAAATCATCCTTATTGTACGTCATATAGCTACTAACATTGTGGTGATGGACTCATCCTTATCTCCATTGCCATACAGAACAACTGCTCCATTGTCAGTGGCTATACGATTCGATCTCGGCAACTGAAGTCGGTAAGCTATGGACACTGAACAAGCCCCCCCCCCCCCCCCCCAGAGAATCCTGCCCTGTATCTTCACCCTTCATCTAACATAAAAGGACCACAAATTGTCTCGGTTGATCGCATTATTTATTTTTACTGTTTTTTTTATATACTTACACGGTAAGGTGAAATTCTAATTTTAAATACATTGCTCAGTGAATATGACAAACCCTGATCGTGAAATAAAACACTACTGAGGGTTCATTGCTAGAACATAATGTCATGCTCCCCTTATTTCAATCAGTTTATGAATTTGTCGAGACGACTGGTAATTTTATCATGGAGTAAGTACATGGCACCTAAATGTTTGCAAATAAGCACATACTATCTTGCAAAGGCCATTTTTATTTCATTTAAATATGGTATAAACAAAACATAAACGTTGTTCAATGAATAATAAATGTATAGGGATGACACCAGCGTTGTTCATGGTCAGTAGTATTAACTTGAATAGTGATCGCATGCATTTCACTCACTTCAGACAATAAGATAGAGATAATCAATCAAGGTTCATCGTGACTACACAAGTAACACCATCAAAAGAATAATTAATAATCCTCGAAATGTGGCCCAGTGGTTGTCGGGGAGATCATCTGCAAATAGAAAAAGAAAAAAGAATAGTATTTGCGATACAACACATCTGAATAGTTTACATCCACCATTGTTTCAACAAAAAGGACAAGTATCACTTTTTAACTGATTTCTGAGTAAGTACATCAGGAAACAGGAAAAAATATTCCGATCAATACTTCAGGAAAAAATCGGAATAAATTTAAGAAATAAGGAACAAAGAAGGAATTATTCGTTGGAAGGAGGGGTGGGACCTGGGGTGGGGGGGGGGGGGTGGGGGGGGGGGCATGAAATGCGAGTGGGGCCCAGGACGCTGTAATTGCGAGTGGTATCATCTAAGGTGTAAGTCTTGGGGTCTTGGAGATGCTAGTAAAGTAATAAAATAGCTAAATGGCCGCCACTAAACTTGAAAATATAAACCTTAAAGCTGCAGGTCGTAACTTCCTTCACTTGTGCACCACTCGAAGGCCACACTGGGTAGAAGAAACCTCTCAGGACAATGGAATGGAGTTACATCATGCCCCAACGGTAGGTGGTATTTAGCCTATCTATCCCGAGCTGGGTAGAGGGTTCACAGAAAGTGAAATAAAACCGAGATTGCGTCACCCGTAGGGTGAGAGGACGTAAAATGTAAAATCCAGATGCACATGCGGTCTAGTGCGCTTATCACCACACCATGGAGGCCCCCGTACTTAATGATATGCGGTCTAGTGTGTTTACTACCACACCAGGGAGGCCCCCATGACCTAATAATATGCGGTCTAGTGCGTTTAAAACACCAGGGAGGCCTCCATGACCTAATGATATGCGGTCTGGTGCGTTTACCGCCACACCAGGAAGGCCCCCGGTGTTCTCGAGGAGAAAACATATATGAGAAAACAGATGGGTTGCACGGTGTCAAACAATATAAATTATTTCTTGGAATTATGTGTAGATCCTTGAAGGCACAGCGAAACGGACTGTCACCAGAAAGCCCAGGAGTTTTTACATAGCCATATATGTTTTCGGCCTCGTAGCTCATCTACTATGACACCTGGGTTATACGCTCGGGGCTGGCTCTTTGTAGTTCGCTCGTACGTCACTAGGCGGCGCCAGCTGCCGATCGAGAATAGAACGATAGTGCCACCACGGGAGAACAAAGAATGGGGCGAACGCAACAAAGGATTGAATTGGCGTTTTCTGCCAATTTTGTACACACCAGGGCTAAGCCAGGTCGATGAACCAGTGATGGAACATAATAAGCAGTTCATAAAGGGGCCAGATTTTTTACAATGTTCGCCCTCTACGTGTCATTCAGTGGGCTAGAGCGATCGCCGTGGGTGCTCTGGCCACCTGAGAGCCTAACGGCACGTCACAGATCGGTGGTTCGAACCCGCTGTGGCCATGTCTGTGTGGTCGCAGTATGAAGATCCCATGTACTTCGTAAAGAGTAGGGGGATACCCCACCGGGACATGGCTCCATTCTCCCTTCCTTGTCCCATTGACGCGATATGACCAAAAATGGGTAAAGCGTCCTGAATATACAACCAACTAACCCTCTACGTTTCAAAAATCTGAGATCATTCGCCGCTTTATTGTCTAATAACGACCCATAATCCGACGCTATGCCCCGACCACGCTCGAATCCCTTTTCCTTAATATATAGTGCGTGTGCAATTGACAATCATAGCTGATGGCAGGTACAAATGAGCAGTACTCATCTCTGAAACTGACAACAAAGTCACCTGCTGCTTTGCTGGTCAGACTTGTTTGTCATAAACATAACGCACGTGGAGGACCTTTTTTCACCACATCATTGGATAAAAGCACCAATGACGTCAGTGAAGGACTGACAGCCTGGTTTGGTTTGGTTGGTTATTCAGGACGCTTTAACCACTTTTGGTCATATCGCGTCAATGGGAGAAGGAAGAGGGAGTGGAGCTATGTCCCCGGGGGTAACCCCCTACTCTTTACGAAGAAAGACATGGGATCTTTATCCTGCGACCACACAGACATGTCCACAGCGGGGCTCGAACCATCGACTCACGTGCCGTTGGGCTCTCAGGTGCCCAGAGCACTCAATGCGAGCGCTCTAGCCCACTGAGCTGTCGCGCCGGCCCCGACTGACAGCCTGGATCGGTCTTACACGTAAATATCCCCAATTTCACTCAGGTGTGTTGCATATTACTCACAGAATATTGATTTCATCTTTCGTTTACATTCCGGAAGTAATCTCCGAGCTACGAACATGGAAATTACTTTTCCATCTTGCAGTAACTGGCAAAAACTGGCATCCACCAACGGCGATGGACGGGGAGACACCTAATGAAAGATGGTCTGATTGCTTCATCTTTATTGGGCGGAAAACACATTTGATGAAGCTATTGTGACATACCATTATTTCCTAACCATCATAGGTTTCAACCGGGAACAGGAATGGCTCGGCAATGGGAAGGTAACAAAGAGCCTCATCTACGGGGTTCGCCACCGATTATCTGCCAGCAATGTTTGCCCTTGCCCAAACATATACAATTGAGGGTTTTTTGTCCCTACTTTATGGGGTATTGTCCCTACTTTATGGGGTATTGCCCCTACTTTAGAGGGTATTGTCCCTACTTTAGGGGTTTTATCCGCACAGGATAGGACATAGAGGGGGGGGGGGTGAAAATGGGTTCCATGCATTCTCCGCTGTGGTTGGGAGGTTCGTGAGTGACACTGTATTAACCCATGGACGTCATATCGTGATATTGAGGATGCGGAACGGGAGCCATATCCCCGGGGGTAACCCCCTATTGTTTCCGAAGACGGACACGAGATCTTGATCCGTCATTCACGCAGCGGGCCACGGACCCGGGAATTCCGGCACGATGGTTTGCGCACACCCGGGGGCCTCCAAGAAGCTTGGGGGGCGGAAGAAGCAATTTACTTCACCATCTTCACCAGACAGTGTCGATTGTCATTGGCGATTGTCGTAAAAATGGTTCTCGGAATACGATCATTTATATATAAAAAAATTGATATTTACGCAGATCTGATCTAATATTACTGGGGAAATGCCCGAAATAACCCCACATGATAGATATATCTAAACGACTGAGATTAAATGGATTCAGGTTTTTGGACACCTTCGCGGTACACACATGGGCTAAACCGGGTCAACGAACGTCATAGCACGAGGATAGGAAAGGATTTAACAAGATTAGACACGCGTGGGGTTTGAACCCGCAACCTGCTTCAGGGGCGGATCCAGAGAATCTGGATGGGGTGGGGAGGGCGGTTTCAAGGTCGGATCCAGATATGCTGGAAAGGGGGGGGGCGGTTTCGATTTTCATAAATTAATGGTATAAATGTCGGCCCTAAAAGGTGTGGGGGGGGGGCGGACCGCCCCTCCCCCCCCCCTTGGATCCGCCCATGTGCTTGTGACGACAGATAGAGGTTCCCCGCCCGAGAATTGGATCGCACAAGAGCCACGCTGTACTGAACAGTGGCGGCCCTCAGCGGGAAAATTAAAGGGCAACAACCAAATTGGCACATTGAACCGGCTTCGGTCTAAATGGAATTGTAAAGCGAGTGCAGAGTAATCCTTCCAGTCGGCCTGCTCATCGAAGGACTACTTTTTCCAGTGATTGCATATTATAGCGATGCTTTGATGGCACTACTTCTTTTGCGGAGCTTGGCTGTTTACGAAGCTTGATCATCTGAAGTGCTTCCGCCACTAGCGGTGATATTCTTAAGCTCTGGTACAAAGCGAACAGACATTTCGATGGAGAAGCTATTTTTGTAGGGACAAAACGTGACTTATTAGTATCGTTGGCAATAGGAAGGATCAAAGTGAAGACGAGCCATGTCTCCGGGAAATCAGCGCAACCATAAAGATATTTGCTCTGGTGGGGCTCGAAGCATGCTTCGGCTGGCATATAGCAGAGCTTAATGACATGGAGTTCTTTATCCGGTCCGCACAGTCATGGACTTTCCCGTAGGATTCCCCCTTTCGGGGAATGTAGTAGGCTTGTGTATAGTGGATTATACTTGTTTTTTGTGGCGTGAATCCCGACCGATACCATCGTTAGATGAGGACTTAATTGGGTCGGGGCGGTCGGTCGGTGGGTGAGTGGGAGGGTGGGAGGGTGGTTGGTGGGTGGGGGGTTGGGTGGTTGGGTGCGAGGTTGGGTGGTTGGATGGTTGGGGGGGGGAGGGGGGGTGGTGCTTCCCGCTCGGCCCAACCTGGAGGTGGGATATGCGTGTCATATAAGCGACACATAGACCCACTGCATACTCACCGGAAACACGGCGTCCAGCCCTCAGCATGAAACACCAGATTACATACAGGAAGAGAGAGACAAAACTAAATTGCACGTCCACAAAATGTTCGGCTTTAAGAGTCACCCTGTCGATTGGCAGACGGGCGTAGTCATCCCAGGGTTGAGGCGAGGTGAGAGACAGAAACTGGTGGCGGCGGGGGCGGTGTGAGTACGGCGGCCGCCGCCGGCCACCGGTTGCCATGGCAACAGCCATAGCTACAGCCTGAGGTACATGAACAGTCCGATGGAGATGACGGACACCAAGGGGATCATCCACTCCACCGGAATCTCGGCACCCAGGCTGGAGAACATGGCGCCGGTCACCAGGGAGGCGAAATAGCTGAACGTCAGCCAGTTGGTCTTCACCAGGACGTCTATGCACGTGGGTGTCGTTTCCATGGTAACGTGAGCGTGGTGGATGGTCTCCTCGTGGTAGAATTCCTTTTTCTCCGAGGGCGATGACGCCTCGGGGCGGTCTGGGGTCTTCGGGGGATCTGTAACCATGGAAACCAACAAACAGTAATATGAGATGGGAATTGGTGGTTGTTGATTTGAGTAGGGGGCTGTACTCCCTGTAGGGCATGTCTCGGCAACGGGAAGGGTCGGGGTAAAGGAGAGCGTTTTCTCCGGGAGTAATCCATCAAGAAGAAAGATATGGAATCTGAATTCTGCAGAGAGACAGACAGTTGCTGGACGCGCTACCTGCTAAGCCACAGGGTGACCCACACATTTCGTAAACTGTTGTTTCATTCCCGTGTTTGAACCATTTTTTGGCGGTGTGGCTGACTTATTACTGACATCAAGTATTTGTTACAATAATCGATATCGTCCAGGACAACATGGCAGTGTAACCAGCTGTGGCATCGTGTATTAGGGTCGATAAGTGGAAGGACAATGGAGGTGCATGTAGGGCAGTTTGGTGTGTCCCTAGTTGATGTATGCTTTCCCCTGACTTCAGAGATATGATTTGATGTCTGGTGCCGCTTTTTTGTGACCTAAATTGGACCAAGGAACTTCCAGGGACGCTGAAGGGTGATTGGATGAAATACGTGTTAATAAAGATATCCGGCTCGAACTGAGGACTCGCACAGTTTCCTCCCGTAAATGCAACTCAAACTTCGTGGACAACAGCTAGATTCCATGGGCGAAACGGTAGAAACAGTACGGGCATTACGAAATTCATTGTCGTAAAGCAGCCACACTATGCACCAAAGTGCACCAAAACATATCCAATACATTTATCAAAGTCATCTCAGTTTGTCATTTTATCGGTCCATCTTCCATGGTAGAGTGAATGAAATGGATTATTGTACTAAATGGTAGGCGTGAGCCCTATGTGAGCTATGCTGGAATAACGGTTCTTCTGCTAACATGGGAGAAATACCCATTTGATCAGTCCATGATACATACATAGGCGTGCCGACGTCAAATAAAGCTATATCTTATCTTTATATTTCATAATCATCTGATCATGTGTTCCTTAGTCATCACAAATTAAACTGATGTTCTTTGTGCTTTTTACAAAAAGTGCGCTTATATCAAATTTTACAGCAGCTTCCATCGCTCGTTCTTCCATGTATGGGTGAACCATTGTTTTCAGCATAGCTCACGTATTACTCACGCCTAACGTTTACTACAATAATACATTTCGTGGGTTCTAACATGGAAGATATGGACCCTTCCAGCGCCGATGTAAGACCAACCAGATATACAACTAATAGTAGATAAGCTAGACGCCGGTTGCCATGCTCTTCAATCATAACGTACCGCTGCAGTCCTCCATGGTTAAAGACCAGGCTCCCTTCGCAGATCCCGATGGCAAAACCGGACTCTCGAGATAGTCTGGCTAATACCCCTGGCACCAGCGTTAGGTGCCTCAGCAGTATGTGCTGCCTGGCAGCTGGCAAGTGATGCCCCTTGGCAGAAGCGGTCGTCACGAGAGAAGCCGACACTGTGGGCTACATCGATGATACAGCCGACCAGGTGGGTTAAATCTCTGACCCCTCCTTATCCCTGAGACTGGCCGACGGTGAGTAAGTTCTACACAGATACTTCATAAGTGAATCCTGATTGTTGATATGTTGCGGTGAGGAGTCAATCCTTAGCTTCCTTGCATGAACTCTAACCACGTGCGTGATTCCCCAATTTGCTGCTGCACGGCAGCCAGATGCATTCTGGGAGTACTGGCGTACACGTTTCACATACGCGATCAACATACGCCAAGATATTTTGGGAGTCTCGGCAGCAGTTGCAGAGGAGCCTTGGAACTGCTCACCTTCTCGCCGAGTGCTCATTTACTTGTTAATCCACAGGAACAAGTAGGAGTCTAGTTGTGTGAGTGAAAAGGCGTTGTTCATTTCAACACGACAAGAGTTGTAAATGAGTTGTGTGCTCGTCACACACGTTGGCGGAGATGTCTTGTTATGGCTGGAGTTTTATTCATTTCATTTCTATTGTACTCGTTATAAGGTTTTTGTCGACGATACGTCTCGGGGAGTTAGGCCTACTGTGTTGAGTGTTTCTTCCATGTCAGCGCGAAGCTTCGTTTTATTACAGCTCACGTGTTACTCACATTTGGTTCAACAGTCGATTTGGCGGTAGCTTAGTTTGGCATATCCTCATGCACATTTATTATTAGTAGATCTAATAATAATGTTTATATTTTTTATTTTTATTTCGTATAAACTTCACGACAGCGTATTCACAGATTAATGATCACTGAAATAAAACTATAATTAAAATCCAAGAAGGTCTAAATTTTAAAGCACTGCTATAGTCATAAAATATAACCACCAAACACTAAGCTGGGGTTGGGGGGGGGGCGGGGGAGCTAAGGAATATTTCCGTTCCTCGGGAATGGGGTTTTCACTTCACCGTGAACTGGGAATGAGGCAAATCATTCTTCGTGAACTGGAAATTGGGTATTAGCCGACCGTCGTGATCAAGGATTTTTATTAATCGTGAACTGGGAATTTTAATATTAAATAACTGTGAATCGGGAAATCGTTATTTTATATCACGTGTCCGCCCGTTATATGTTTACTGGAAGTTAATTCATCGTGGCCTGGAAATAAAGAAATGTATTGTTTGTGATCTGGGAACACGACCCCCCCTTGCTCCCCCCCCCCCTAAGCTAAGGAGGAGTGAAAGGCTGTGAGTCTGTCGCACAGCAACGCTCACAGTAGACCTATCCACACTTCGACACTAAGCCCCGCCCATGCTTGAGTCCTTTGTCTTTAGTCGTGAGTATGAAATTGCCAATCTTAGCTGGTGGTAGGTACAAGTGAAAAGTACTCATCTCTGAAACTGACGAGAAAGTCACATGCTGCTTTGTTTGTCCGACTTGTTTGTCCGACATAACGCACGTGGAAGACCTTTTTCACCACATGATTCGAAAAAAGCAACGGTGACGTCAGTGATTGATTGACCGCCTGGATCGGTCTATTCCTACACCAACGCCTTTACATAATGTAAGGGAGCCCCCCCCCCTCCCCACCCCCCTAGATCATTTGGTAACCAGAGAGAGCTGCACATCAAAAGTGGTGAGTGTTAACCTTCGTGTACCTGGGGCAAGGTTCACCCAACTCCATGTCATTGTCCAGGGAGATTTTTTGGTCCAATTAAGCTGTCATGTACACAAAAAACATTTAAACACCTGCACTTCATTTCAATCCGTATACAAAAATACTTCCCGAGCAGCACTCTCGATCTGCCCCACACACACACAGCCCCTGTCACCGCAATAATGAATCCCTATAATGCCACATTGTTCCGCCAGCATCCATTGTGCGACATGAAAAAACAAAAACCGATTAGGCGGATGACGCGCCGTTGTCTGTCTCTCTGAATCGTGCGTAACTGAGCCCCTAAAAAAAGAGGTCGGCGCTCTGTTTTTTTAACCAGTACTACTTACCGGTCCGTGCGGCAGCAGGGGAAGATAGGGGTGATGATGAGGATGGTGATGAAGGCGAATTTTGCTGCACTCGCAGGGGCCTGCGGACAGAGAGCACCGCCTCTACCGGTTTACTTGGCTGTGCGACAAGCTGGCTGACAGGCGTGCTGACGGGCTTGCTGACTGGCGTTTCCGGGGGTGCCGCCACCGCCGCCGCCGCCGCCACCACCGCGGCCGGAGCTCTCACAGGCTCCACCGGCTGGGGAGCTGCACTCTGCCCCAGTTGGAATGTAGCCTTCTGCACGAACATCCCCGACGTGGTTTCAGCTGGGACGAGAAAGGGAAAGGAAAAGATGAGAGCGGGTTCACTGATGGAGTGGGATGCGTGGTGAGGGTAAGTCAGGGAAGAGTCAGGGTGCTGGGGGTGGTGTAGTTAGAGGGTGGGGTGGGGTAGTCAAGGGGTGGGGGTGGTCAGGTTGCGGGGTCGGGTAGTCAGAGGGTGGGGTGGGGTAGTCAGGGGGTGGGGTGTGGTAGTCAAAAGGTGGGGTGGGATGGTCAGGGGGTCGGGTGGTCTGGGGGTGGAGTGGTCAGGGGTGGGGGTGGTGTAGTCAGTAGGTGGGGGTTGGGTAGTCAGGGGCTGAAGGTGGGATAGTCAGGGGGTGAGGGTGGGGTAGTCAGGGGGTGGGAGGTATATATAACGAGGCGGCGGAGGTTGTATATATAAAGGAAAGACAAACATACGACGCGGGGAGGAGAAGTCGTTGCCAATCAACAGTAATCGTGCTGAGCTGTCAGTTTTAGCCTTCGGGAACAGCTGGAGTCTTAGCTTGGTTGGCTTGGATCAGCGGTTTGGCTACGTGGTGGTAGTCCAGTGGTGGCGATATCGTCCAGGTACATTGAGGTGAGTTTCTACAGGTGAAAAACCGGCCACGTGCTACCTGTGCACGAGCAATACTGTGCCTCTGTCTCTTTCCCTCACTAGTTCTCCCTCTCTCTATAGATCTCTACATATATTTATAGACTTTATAATAATTTGCTTCACCTTTTGATTATCCCATCATAATTGGGTGTACTAATCTTATCCACTTACGTAGCTAGCCACAAGTAATTGGAATCAATAGACTTTGCTAAACCTTAATCATATTTTGTATTTCTTAGGAACCATGGGTGTCATCCACGTTGCACTGTTTAGTGACTTGCAACTGGCGGGGGGGGGGGGCACTACATTCGGACAGTGGTGGGACTGTGCCACCCAGGCCTTAGAAGGCCAGAGAAAAGTGCGAGATTTTGTGTTCACTGCAAGAGAAATTTTGGGTTAAAAAATGTTTTCAAAATACTGACAGTCATGGCAATGTATATGGAGGTTAATTTATTGAACACTTTCGATATCAACAGGAATATAGAGTCAAAAGCTAAACTTTTATTTGAACACTTTTGATATCACCTGGAATTTAGACAAGAGCAGCAATTTTGACAAAGAATTAAGTCTCAGAATGGCATATCGAGAAAAATTGTGGATTTCTGCTTTGAGGATTGAGAGAAAAAGGGGGTCATTTGGGCGGCACATATGTGTAGACCTAACTATATATAGTGTGTGTGTGTGGGGGGGGGGGGGGCACTACAAATAACATATAGTTAGGCTTGCGCTGATGCAGGAGGGCGATAAAAAGGGTTAATTGAGGAGGAGGATCCATGGACAAATGCACAACGTTTCTCTCCACTATAATGGCGATGACACGAAATATAACAACAATATTGACTCAAGTGGGGGTTGCAGATAGAATAGGGATGTGGGGACAACTCCAATGATGGCGTGTGCGTAGCATAACCAACTGATAATCGGACTTTCTTTTGCGGCGCTTTCCTATTTGCTTGATGTGGCCTGTCTACAGTTGCTTCTCAGTGCTGAACTCTGGTATAGCAAGTTAGGCTTGTAGTCAGAATAGTTTATGGGGCTCTCGCCTACTTTTTTGTTGCTCTCTTTGGCATAAACGCTCTTGGTGGTGGTCTTCCATCGTTCTAGTTTGAGAGTGGCGCCACCTGCTGGAGCTTTTACATGCTGTGTATTCGTGGTCCTTAAAGTACCTAACTTACATACTGCACAATTCTCATGTGATATTGGTTAAATATAAGGCAAATATTCTAACATAAGACTTCTGAATGTACTTGAGACTGAATGAAGTGGGGCTGGGGTTGTTATTTACTAATTTAACGACATTGCACCTCATTTCATGAGTAAGATGCTCCACCGGCCCCCACCCGATCTTAGAACCACCCAACCACTGCCTGCATCGCAGAGTGGTGTGGAAATAGGTGAAGCGAGGTTAAAACTCTCCAGCAATAAATATGTTTAATCCAAAGAATATTATATAGTACGCCGTGGTATCAATTTAATGATTGGATCATGTTAATCGAATACATGTCTACCATGATAAAGTGGAGATTCAGCTAATGTGATACTCTAATGTGATGTTATAATGTGATACTATAATGTGATATTATAATGTGATGCTCTAATGTGATATTCTAATGTGATACTCTGATGTGATATTCTAATGTGATACTCTAATGTGATACTCTAATGTGATACTCTCTAGTGTGATAATCTAGTGTGATACTCTAATGTGCTACTCTAATGTGATACTCTAATATGATACTCTAATGTGATAATGTAATGTGATACTCTAGTGTGATACTCTAATGTGATACTCCAATGTAATACTCTAATGTGACACTCTAATGTGATACTCTAATGTGATACTCTAATGTGACACTCTAATGTGATACTCTAGTGTGATACTCTAATGTGATACTCTAATTTGATACCCTTACGACCGTGGGGGTTCACAAAATGACATGGTGGGGGTCCCCATATATTGGGTATAGAAAAAAAGCGGGGGAGCCAAACCCCTAGACCCCCCCCCTCCCCCCCCCCCCCGCCTGACCTGAGTCGGCGCCTGCATTAATCACCAGGAGACCTGCAGACGTATTCCGTGGTGCAGGTGATCATAACGCGCCCAAGATTCCAGACCAGGTCAGATGTCCCGCCTGCATCAACCACATCGTTATCTACATTAATTGTTGACACCCTGCCGTGGCATACTTGGCTGAAAGTACATAGCTTGACCACGAATGAAACCTTCGTGATATGCAGAAAGTCGACATGCTTGTATCATCTTTGGCGTGATGTGCAAGTCGAATACCTAGTCAGAACCCAACACAAGGGGCTGATGTATATACAGACACCTAAGTGTTATAATGGCGATTGGCGTGGCACCACGTGACGTGTCCAATCTCTCTACACAAGGTGATGTTTATCTCGTTCGGGTGGTGCAATCTCATACGGTGTGATGCGCTGGCTCCCTCTATTGTTGAAGTGTGAAACAAGATGGCAATACGTCGTCTACCCGTTTAAATTTGCCCTTAATTTGCATTTAATTTGCATTTAATTTGCATTTAATTTGCATCGGACGGTTAGGTAGGGCCGGGTACCATTTCATATTGTAATTATGTTGTGCCTTGTGCATTGTTACTATGAAAAAACTACACACACTGGACTGCTAAGTAAGAATTTTTATGTTTGGTGACTAACATGGATATTCCGGTTTTATGATAAACTGGTCAATTAACGATCTTGTAAATCACAGGCTTATAGCTAACGTTTTAAATTCGTACATGGAATTATGCATTGGACCAACAATGGTAGAAAGTCGTATCTTGTGGGTTAACCATGTCCGAATGACCCAGTATTCCATTCCGTTCTTAAATCGGGGATTGCAACGATTGTCAACCGGGTTGCAATAGCGTCTTTATTTTACATACAACCATTTTATCGGCGTCTATAATCTACATTGCATACCTTGTATGCTAACGACTCCGCTGCGTCATGCACATTAACGCTGATAATTGCAGCTAATATATATGTATATATAGATATATATATAGCATTTTGCATTACGATCGACCTTGAAAAGTAAAACCAGGAACACCGGATTTAATGGGAATCAACTCCACCAGTATCAGGAATACTTGAATATCTTACTTACCCTTTACGGAGGACACTATTTCATAGCCGATATATCCCTCCGCTTGCGAAAATGACACTTTTATGGCGCTGTAATCCTGCACGATGTCGTGATTCGACGGCGAAACACGATCCAGAACACGGTGTCAGCCGAGGCCTCCGCTCCTACCCCAGACACCGGCGAGTAAAAACGTCATCTCGCGTGATGAAACGAGAAGAGGCGAGGGCAGACAGACAGCCTGGGATCATAAGGGACTTAGTGTGATGTCTGGAGGGAGGGTGGCAGAGGAAGAAGCAGAGGGAAGAAAGAGATAAAGAGAGAAGGGGGAGGGAGAGGTAGAGGAGGGGGGGGGGGGGGAGAGGGAGAGAGAGGGGTAGAGGAAGGGGCAGCGATAGAGATGGAGAGAGGGGAGAGGACAGAGAGGGGATAGAGAGGATGTAGAGGATAGAGGGTGAGAGGGAGGGAGAAGAGGGATAGAGAGCGGGGAGGGGCTGGATGGATAGATACAGAGGGAGAGAGAGGGGGTGGGGGGGGGGGGCTGGGATGTCAGGAGGTGTTGTCTGGTATAGCTGGTGTTCATGGCCATGGCTTAGGCCAGGCATGCACAAACATCTCTACACAAATAGATGACCTGGGCACCCATAGGGATACAGGGATGAAACATGAACCACGGAGGCCTTGCAGCGCAGGACGAGAGGTTGGTGAGACTTGGGGAGGCGGGAAGGGGAGGAGTGTGAGAGCGTGTGCCTGAGTGGGCGGGGGGGGGCGAGAGTAATGGCGAGTAGGGAGGATGGGTGAGGGTAGAGAGGGAGAATTATATCGCTGTATCATGTTTGGGAAGACAAGTATTTAACATTTCGTTGTAAAGGTGGTTTGCTCTTCCTCGTTTCTTTCGTCGGGTACAGGAATGCCACAGATTGTGATGTTTAAAGACGCGAACTGGCCGCCGATAAAGATAATACGCAATATTTCATTGGCCCAACATCAAGCTGTAGCAGCCCGCCAATTTTCAATATCCGCCCGAGGCCGCGTAGAGGCCGAGGGCGGATAATGAAAATGAAAACTCGCGCTATTACTATTAGTACGAGTTAAATCTAAATTTAAGGCGTTGACTTGTCTCTGCTTCTTCGGTTTACATTCCGCATACAACGATCAAAGTAAAGCTTAGTCCGCAGACTGTCTGCAAATCCCAAGCATTTCCACATATAGTTGGCCAGTCGCCTTTTTGATACCATATATCGTTGCCAAGGAACGTGGCACGTGCAACTAGGCAGGGCGGTTCGAGTCAGGATACAGCAATTAAGCGGCCTTCAGAGTTTAATATTCATTATTAATTGATTAGTCAAGTCTGGTCTGAGGATACTAGTATTAATGCATTAGTTTTGTACCAGGTATTTAGTTTGGACAGGAAATTTGTGCGTCATTTTCAGGTGGAAGGGTTCTGTGAGCATTTTCATTTCAGATAGCGAAGACGATGACGTTGGCTTCATATCTAACCCCACGTCGGTTCTGGGACAACTCCCCACCGGACATTTCCCCCCGGACAACTCCCCCCCAACAATTCCCCCCAGACTATTCCCCCCTAGGACAAGTCCCCCCCGACAATTCCCCCCCAGACAATTCCCCCCTAGGACAATTC
This sequence comes from Arenicola marina, assembly GCA_964019135.1. Classification (NCBI taxonomy): domain Eukaryota; kingdom Metazoa; phylum Annelida; class Polychaeta; family Arenicolidae; genus Arenicola; species Arenicola marina. Next base: position 5,642,122 of record OZ025256.1, on the reverse strand, counting down.
CCCCCCAGACAACCACCCCGAGACAATTTTCTGGACATTGCCACCCACGTCTCCCCAAACGGAGAAGCCTCGCCCCCCCCCCCGCTTTCTCCCCAGACAATCCCCACCGGTCAAACCCCAACTCGGACCACCAACAGTGTGTTGAAGCGTGTGAAGGAGCGTGGCGCTGGCGGTTTTAAAACCCGTTAGGTTGCATTGTAGATTCATGCATATACACTAAGAAGTGTTGTCTCAACATAGTCTTAAGCTGATGGCACTTAACTTTTGTAACATACATCGTTGGCTCGGGACGTATTAGAGAGACCCTGTGGATAATCAAGGGGTGGGATGTTTAAGGAGGTGTTTGCTGCGTAAATACTACAGGAAGAAAAAATATTAAAACATTGAGGTCTCGTTAAATTTCGGTGGAATAAAAGGTACATATGAAAATATTGGCCCGGACTGGGGGTTTGTTCGACAGGGGATCGAGGCTGTCTGGGCGGGTATTTTCAGGTGGGGGTGACTGTCCGTTTGTGGTTATGTTTCCAGGGGGTGTTCGGAGGGGAATTGTCTGGGGTGGGGGTGGAGGGGGGTTTCCGGGGGACAATTGCCCGGAGGGAGGAACTCGTGTTGAACTTACCGGTCGGGAGTTGTCCTAAGGGAAATTTCGAGGGGAATAGTCGGCGGGGGGAGTTGTCAGGGGGGGGGGGGGTGTCTGGGGGGAGGGTTGTCCCGGGGGGAGTTGTCCGGGGGGGCACTTGTCCTAGGGGGAAATTGTCCGGGGGGGGGTCTGATCGGGGGGAATTGTCCGGGGGGGAGTTGTCCTACTCCCCCCCCCCCCACGTCATCGTCCCGGTGACCTTTTGGCCTTTATATGTACCTGAGCGCCCTAAAACCTCAACATTTCATTTAATATCGATAACGTTTGACTCGGCCAAAAAAACATACATGTTGTAGCTAGAGCAACTAATAAAAAAATGCTATATTAGGTCAACTGTAATTTTTAACAAACTTATATATAACTCGAGCGTTGAACTCTGTAATAAACTAAGTGGAATTGATAATGAAACGCGATTAAACCACGGACATGTGCGGCCTATCTTCGAAACGGTTGCAAATCCCATAAATATGAATCATATATTATCGGTACAATGCTTGGTTTATTCACATTGAGTCCAACACTATAACAGAAACACATATCATAAATCAACACATCATGCGAGCCAGGGGTGATAATATAAATAAGTTAGGGATAAACGAGCCAGGTACAGCACGCCATACTAATATAATAATCCCAGCAAACACGTAACGTTTTTGCAACCTTTCTAAAACTTTTATAACGTAATAAAAACGACTTTAAAACGTTAAAAAAACTTTGTGTTTGCTGCGATATAAATTAAAGTTAGGGATAAAGGAGCCATGTGCAGCACATGACTGACAAGTAGATGGCATCGGCATCTTTAACAGATCAGTAGTAGTTCAGATCAGTTAGATATATATTACAGCAATACTAAGTAGCCATATATATATATATGCTATATTTGTCATGCACTGTTTAGCAGTTGGCTATAGGATTTAATTATAACGGCATTTGATTAAATACCACAAACACGGCTATTCAGATAAGTGTACATAACTGAGGCGATTATATAATTTAGATATCACGTTTGGGTGAACTATTTATTCAGCCATCTTCTAAAATAATCTTCTATGTTGACAACCTCGCCCACTGCCGTCACATTGCGTAAACTGCGTCACATCGCGTCACTTGCTTGGGCGATCTCGCAAACGACACATATTTCAACTATGAATATGCAAACGGCCAAAAACCTTTCCGTGTGACAAACAGTTCTACCGTTTACGCCGTTTACCCACTCGCCTGGGCGTTTAACAAAACTGCTCTATCTTGCCATGACCCCATGTCTTAGCATGCAGTAAGTGTATAGCTTTCCGATCGTCAGTGTTTGTATCGTTTGCATCACTCAGGTCATTGGATTTTCTGCATTTTCATCCCGTGCTTCCCCAAATTTAAGCACCGCCCACAACTGCACGATGCAATCACTCTTGCAGCTGAATTAGCCTCACACAAATACTCAAGCTAAGAAGAAAACCCATTTTCCAATGGAACTAAAATCCTACTTATTTTGACGGCAAATCGACTTGACAAATGAACGCCGTCAAGAGATCGCAGTCTGCGATGGACAGTTTGTAAGCTCCTTCCTGATTGGCCACCATGGTGACACATGTTCCCTCTGAGTCTACCGGAGGCTCCGCCCATAGGGTGCTGTTACTGGGCAGGATGTCGTACGATGTGATCCAGATGTACTCGTTAATAGGCGCCCAATACTTGCCGGAAGTCCACCATGTTAACCGGGCATCGGTGATGTCGTCTGAGGAGCCATGTTAAAAAAAGTTAATTGTCAACACGACATAACGTCATAGCAATAAAACTTCAGTGGTGTCCATAGAGCATGCGAAATGGCAAATTTGTCCATTGTAAAAAGAAATTATAGTAAGTGGTTATTTATCTATGTTATATATGTGCATGTTAAATATAGTCATTGTGCATGCAACAGCTAGTTAAATGTGTTCTTAATCCATACAGTAGATACGTAAACGTGTTCATGATCCATACAATATACAGTTAAATGTGTTCATGATCCATGCAGCATATAGGTAAATGTGTTAACGGTTTATACAGTAGAATTGAAAATGTGTTCGTATTCCATGCAGTAAATAGGCAACGTATGAATTCTACGGGAAGTAAAGGAACTATAATAGAGGTGTTATCCATAGCTATTTAATAATCACCAGTTTACACCGAATCGTACCTTGAAAGTGCTGAGTCATACTACTGAGCATAGCATCGGTTTCCATGGTAGTCAGGTGGGCGTAAGGGTGGAGAGTTCTACAAAACTCCTCCGCATCTTCGAAATTCCTTCTGGCGGAAGTCAGGAACTTGTAGCATGTGTCCGTGCTGTCGATGCGGGAGAAACCTTGCGGGCAGCTCACTGCAGGAACAGAAATGGGGGGAATAGACCGATCCGGGCTCCGACACTAAGCCCCGCGCATGCTGGAGTCCTTTTTCCTTACTCGTGAGTATAAAATTGACAATCATAGCTGATGGTAGATATTGTGAGAAGTACTCATCTCTGAAACTGACAACAAAGCGACGTGCTGCTTTGTTTGACCGACATGTTTGTCCGACATAACGCACGTGGAAGACCTATTTTCACCACATGATTGGATAAAACCAACAGTGACGTCAGTGAATGATTGACAGCCTGGATCGGTCTATTGTAGGAATTGTTGGGAGCGTTTTTGGTTGATCAAGATCTAAGTGCGGGATAAATACAAGTCGGGGGACCTGGAAAATGTTGCGATGTTGATTGGATTTCGGTTTACTCACGGTTGGGTTTAGGAAAATTCTGTTGTATTATTGAAATACGTGCATGAAAACTGTTATGTCAGGACATATAGCGGGATAACTTCAGTGTTATGGTACAGCGCAATACGATCAACATAGAAGGATATGGGCGCCAGTATATAATAATGGGACATTGAGGTCCTCCCGTATATTTATAAGATCCACAAAAAATTGTTTTGTACAACACGCGATGCTCTGCTGACGTTCGCAATAAAGAACCAATGGAAGAACAACAGTTCACTGCGTTAGTCGTATTGGCATCTTGATGGAAGCGGCAACATAAACAGTTGATTTATTGGTTTAAGTAGGACGCCTTAGCGTATGTAGGTCATATATGTCGACAATAGGAAGGACTAAAGTAGGGAAGAACCATGTCTCCGGAAGTCGTCACCTTGTCATTGCGAAAACAGACATGGGATATATATCCTGAAGTCACTCTCTTGTCATGGCGAAAACAGACATGGGATATTTATCCTGAAGTCACTCCCTTGTCATTGCCAAAACAGACATGGGATATTTATCCTGAAGTCACCCCCTTGTCATTGCGAAAACAGACATGGGATATTTATCATGAAGTCACCCCCTTGTCATTGCGAAAACAGACATGGGGTATATATCCTGAAGTTACCCCCTTGCCATTGCAAAAACAGACATGGGATATTTATCCTGAAGTCACCCCCTTGTCATTGCAAAAACAGACATGGGATATTTATCTTGACGGATCATGGCGCAAATGGTATCAGACGGTAAGTTGACCTATTTGTTCCGCACTACTTGATTAGAGAAAACTAGGATACATCAGACACAGTCATTGATGATGATGGTGGAGGACGTCTAATGTGACACAGGGGCCATCACACTCGCGGGGGGGGGGGGGGTGTCGGTTACCTGAGTGCATGAACCAGGAGGCGATTCGGAGCCTCCTAGTGGCATTCACCTGTACTGTCACATGATCGTTTATTATTGACCGGAATGGCGTCCAAGCTCTGATGTCCCTTCACCCGTAACCCACTTTCTGGGGTAATTAGCTTTGCGGCCGCCCAACAGCCAGGGCTAAATGCGAATCAGTGTCACCCCCCATTATTACCTTGGCAAGCGTGGCCATCCAGGGCGAGACTGTAGCCGTAGTTCTCCGCACACGAGCACCGATACGAGCCCAGGATGTTGTAGCACCGCTGTTCGCAACCGCCATTGCCCCGCTCGCATTCGTTGTCATCTGTAGCAGATGCGTGAGAGAAAAGATAAATCTCGCTTATTTTCCTGTTTCAGATGGATGTTTTTACCGAACTGACATGTCCATACTGGTGATGGGAAGGCACATATGATCATTATGTACAACATATTTGTTTGTTTTGGATTGAGTCATAACTTGCAGATACAACTGTCATGGCGAATCACGTTGAAAAAACAAATATTTATATAATCACGTTGTGAACATGCTTTGAGATCAGTTATTGCACCGGAGGGTAGGTAGTTTGGGATTGGGGACCGTAGGGTAGGATAGAGACATATACCCCCAATGAGACTAATTTATAAATTGCGCAAGCATAAATAAAGTATTTATAGCATCAAATCAAGCACCGCGTCTGAGACAAAAAAATGATTAAATGGCCTTCACATCACCGACAGAGGCTGACCTTCGCATCCAGTTCCATCGGAAGTGACGCGGTAACCGGGTGGACATGCGCACTTGTAACTTCCGGGGGTGTTTACGCAGTGTGTGCTACAGGTATGGGTCTGGGTCCAGCATTCATCAATATCTGTAACCAATGATTGGTTGGTTGGTTATTCAGGACGCTTTAACCACTTTTGGTCATATCGCGTCAAAGGGAGAAGGAAGGGAGAGTGGAGCCATGTCCCCGGAGATAACCCCCTACTCTTTACGAAGAATCACATGGGATCTTATATTGCGACGACACAGACATGGCCACAGCGGGGCTCGAACCACTAAGTCACGTGCCGTTAGGCTCTCAGGTGAGCGCCCTAGATCATGGAGCTATCGCGCCGGCCCCTGTAAGCAATGATGGCTCATGGTTCTTTAGAGGGTCTGCAAAATGCTGGTGGACTACGTTGTAGCAATTTAGTGAAGGGATATGGTTGTGCACATATCATGCATGAAGATCAGAGTGTGAATGGGAAAATCATGCTCTAATGCTCCACAAAATAATTCATGGCATCCATGCAATAAAGGAAATGATATTTTCTGCAAAAAATATATGTAAGAGAGGGTTCATTTATAGTGTAGATCATCATAACAAGAATAATGAGTGAGTTAATGCTAGTCATTAGAAGATGATATCTGAAACACATGTGGGATCTATTACCTGGAACTCTCGTGGGGAATATTTACTATATAGCAGGGAAATATAGACAACATAACCCCACACATGTATTTGAGCGGGGCTGGGGTATCCAAAAACAATGATGGAGTCTCCGAAACACTAGCAAAAAAAGAGGGGGGGGGGAGCTTTCAACCACAGGAAGTTGCGAGACACACCGGAAATGGAGTGCCCTTTGCAAACAAAAAGCATCCACGCTCAGACAATCGTTAATATGTGTGTCTTTATTGCACTTTCGGGCCACAGGCCCATGGCACATATACAAACATATACATAATAAGTTGCACGCTACATAAGATTTAAACAGTGTAATTTTGCTGCATGGTAGCAGGAGGATGGGTGAGGGTTGGTGGGTGCGTAGCGGGGGGGGGGGGGTCCATAGCCAATGGAACCAGCCTATCCCAGCCCCTGAATCCACGGGCAGATAGTATCTCGCAGCAAATATTTTCAAACAACAAGGCGATGGGTGGGGGTTGGGTGGGTTGGTGTTTATTGGGGGTCCATAGCCAATGGAACCAGCCTATCTTAGCCCCCTGAATGCAGCGGGCAGATAGTATCCCGCAGCAAATATTTATCTACCTTGACATTGGCCGTCGTAGTTGAGCTTGTACCCCGTGTCGCAGGCGCAGCTGAAGGATCCCAACATGTTGATGCACAGTTGGGAGCAGCCTCCGTTGTTCTCTTGGCATTCATCAACATCTGATTAGAAAAGGGGGGAGTCTTGGATCACAATTGTGTACAGGCGGGTTAAGCATTGGGCCAATGAATCATTAGAAAAACGTTAGTTGGTTGGTTTAAGCATGACCCTTTGGTGAGCATACATGAGGCTAAGTGTTACTACCACACTTGAGCATACCATTTTCTATTGATTAACTCTGAGAGATATATATCATTGTCTACTATATCGACACATATTTTAACTATTCGTATTTCTGGTCAATATCATTTATTGGAAAATACATATAATAATCTAGGAGTTTAAGTTTAAGTGCATTAATTTGACAAAGCTGATAAAATATAAAACTGTACAATATATGTTTACCAACACACGTCTTTTCATCCTCCTCCAGTTTGTACCCGCCTGCGCAGACGCAGACGTAACTTCCGGCATTGTTGACGCACTGCTGACTACATTCATGATTCGTTACCAGACATTCGTCGATGTCTGCAAGACACATGATAAAAACGCTCAGAGAGATATGGCGTTGCCGTATCCATTTAGAACACTTGCTGCATCCGGGAATCATATTATTACTTTACATTATTATAACGCCATCCCGCTCGTTGCCATGGAGAACACTGACGTCATCCAAACGCGTAAGGCAGAATTAGGTCTTGTCATTTCAAACCGCTATTTCATATTGCTAGATTAATACACAATCGGTTGACGTCCGAGTCTTTGGTATTAACTACGTTTCCAACAATAACGAAACATCCTACCTCACATCACTGTAAGTTACATATTACCTTACGTATCTCATGTGTATCGCAAAGCAAGATGAATTTATTGAGGCAAATTTTCAATTGCGATATAAGCTTAAAGTGGGTTTACAAGCATTGTCAACATTAGTGTGATCATTCCGTAACTTAGTGGCGAGGACTTTGATTTATTGCATTCATGTGACGGACCCAGTGTATATCTCTGTAAAAGATCAATACTGTACAATAAACAGGAGATCCACCATACTCCGAGACCAGCACAAGAGATCCACCATATCATACAATTATACCCGAAATCTCTTGCTAGCAGCATCTCTTACTCCAAATTATTACTGCACACTTGGCTATGATGCAGGCCATACAATCACGCTTCTCGCAGCAATATGTAAACTGCCGCAAGATCAGGGGCTCATCCAGGAATTTGAAAAGGAAGGGCGGGAGGGGGGCGTGCATTGCAAACGTGTGGGTGGGTTCACCATTTTCTCCCGGGACCCCTCCTCTGGATCCGCCCCAGAATATGCACTCACCAGGCAAGCGATGCAGATCGCAACCTTCAGAGAGCTTACCTTGGCACGTCCTCCCCCCGTCCTGTGTCAGATAACCGAGTCCACACGAACAGTTATAAGACCCGATCATGTTATGGCAGTGGATGGCACACCCTCCGTTTCTCTGCTGGCATTCGTCGATATCTGAAGCAAATGCAATTAATAGATCATTCAGCTCACACCAAAAGACCATTATTACCAACATTATTACGGCAATATCATACGGGCAGTGACAGGGGCGAAGAAGACGCAAATCAAACAATTACGTTAAAAAGAAAATGCGAATTTACGAGTATCAATCAACTACTATGGATGTTCTAGCTTCTACCCTTGTAATATCATAGATAACGTACCGCTCTGTCACAATATTTTTTTATTTATTTTTTATTTATTTATTTATTTATTTTTATTTTTTACTGTCACAGTATTGACTACAATGAACGCTTTAGAAGAGAAGAAGAACCAATTAACAAGTATGGCTTCATGCACCTAGGAAATGGGCCTGGGAGGGGTGAGGTGGGGGTTGGGGTGGGGGTTGGGGTGGGGGGGGGGGGTGTAAATCAGAAGTGGAAGCAGGTGCACCGAAGCAGGTGTCAAACAGTCATAATGCAACCATACAATGTCGCATCGAACCCGGAATGGACTACCATGCTGAATTAAAAAAAAATACATGGATAACAGCGGACTCACGTACCAGACAATGACTTATGTGTCTAGTCAAGAGTAATTGCAGCAAAGAAGAAAATGTTGAGGCAGTTTCCGTCGCTATTGACAGCGATGTAAATGTATGGTGTCTGATAGGCTGCTGGAGGGATATATTCATTACAAGTGAAAGGGCGGCTTGGTGGTAGGGCAGGTTCATAAAGAGTAACCAAGGTAAACATAACCATTAGTTGGATGAAATAAAGGCAAATATACCAGGGGTTTACATTGACATCAAGATAAATCACTCGATCTTTGATTGGAATTGTTCATTTATTCTTACAATTAAAGACATTTCACGATACTTAGCATTCTCCTCCAAAAAAAAAAGTTGCCGGGGGGGGGGGGCGGACTACCGGGTCCCCTCCCCTGGATCCGCCTTGGAATATGCAGAATCGGTGTTTTAAGCAACGGTCAAATACACATGCCAGGAACTGCGCCCAAGGAACCAGTTGATAAATTCGTATATATATATATGTTGACATTCAAACATCAAAACAACGCTATTTGTTGACGCCACACCGATGACTTTTTATTTTCGTCGCCTACACACCCACACACTGGTGTTTATCGGCGTGCAGCCAGAATCCGTTGGAGCATGCGCAGAAGTACGAACTGTCTGTGTTGACGCATATGTCGTCACATCCGCCATTCCCTCTCTCGCACTCATTAAGATCTGCAAGGATATGGAATAATAAACAACCTTAATACAACAGTACTACAGTGCATATGATTCAATTCATCCAGCATTTCCATGTAAATTTTTCCGCCATTCCTTCTCCCCTACTCATTAACATCTGCATGGTTAATATAGGGAACATATTATTATAACATTAATACATTCATCATGTAGTACATAAATAAATGCTTTTTATTCAAAAATAAATCACAGTATTATTTACTGACACGTCATAGGTCAATAAGCAACATGGTTCAGGGTACTTACAATAATAATTATATAATAATAACATATAACATGTAAAGATAATTCAGCATATTCTAAAATGCCCCACTGCAATTACAGTGTATTTACAATCGTTGATGACAATTACATTTTGATTACTAGTACGAATATCATTATGTTGCCCATAAATATTTGGATCACAACTCACGTAAATATTGAGTCATTACTGAACTTGTTGAACTTTCCGTTCGCGGCAAAAAAACGCGTCAGTGCGCATGCCGTTTGACGCAAAACATTTACATTAAACGTTAAAGACCTGGGCCCGTAAGTTCGAAACGGCCAGGGGCGAAATTTTCGCCCCAGATTGGACATTGGCAGGGGGTGAGGTTAAATATTTCGTCCCCGCCGTTCGAACTTACGGGCCCTGGAGTCTCCACGGAGATTGTGAAGACGATCAACCACGTTGCGAACCCACATTACACAGATACAATTATTAAAAGTTCATGTTGCGTGCCGAGGACAAATGTCAGACATTTCTGACGAACACTATCATAATGGTCATTACGTACCCACGCAATGGCGGCCGTCGACCAGCTCGTACCCGGCGTTGCACTCACACACAAAGGAGCCCAGTGAGTTGGTGCAGCCGTGGTCACAGGCCTTGGGGGCCAGACCTGCTGGATTGCACTCATCCACATCGGAACACGTCTTGTTATCGGTGTTTAGAGAGAAGCCCTCGAGACAGGAGCAATCCACGGCAGTGTAGTTTGGGTGTATGACGTCACTGCAGTTGTGCCCGCATCCGCCATTTCCCTTGACGCATTTTTCACCCGGAAGAAGTTCTGTTGTTTTGAGAGGGAAGCCAAATTCAGAGGTACAGAAATAAAAAAAGTTATAATACAAACTGCTCATGGGACATGTGATATGTAATGTATGTATCCACAACAATTTTGTGATCTTTTGGTAGTACACCAACAACTTGGTGACCTTTTGGCAGTACACCAACAAATTTGCGATCCTCTGGTAGTACATCAACATTTTCCATACAAACACTTATCTTTAGTCATATTATGCATAATGATATATATGATTATGTATGAATATATACATATATATATATTTAATGTAAGACGCGTTTACCGAGACAGGACAAGCCATCCTCTAGCAGCAGGAAGCCCGCGGCGCAGGAACACCGGAAAGACCCAGCGCTGTTCTCACACGTGTGGTGGCAGCCACCATTCGCTTCTGCGCACTCGTCGATATCTGTGCAAAAAGACCCGTATGTATTCTACTTTCGGTTTGAACGCTTCCGTGTTTTTGCCTTTTGGAACAATTTTGGCAAGTGGCAGTGTTGAGGTCTTAGATTAAGGTCATAACTAGCAACTAAAGCGTTAAAGAGTTATCACAGTAAGAAAACACATGATTCTAAAAGTAATCTGAAATCACCTAATCAGTTTGAGGTCCGGTACAGTTAATTCAGTCAAATTATGCTTCATCTTATAACTAAATCAGCGCAGTCATTGATGGCAGGTTAAAGTTAAATAATAATATCATATCAATAGAGTTACTGTATTTCAAAGAACATGTTTTCAACCATAACGACACATGAAACGACCACCCAAAAAGTTGATTGGACGGAAGAGAATCTCATTCAAAGTGAGCTACGCCAAGAACATGGTCGTCAGCTGTTGGAGAACACACATAATAACTCCTCCGTCAAAGGAAATCTCCCGGACCTGTGGGGTAGTTGCTATGGATACCGCCTTGATCTGCGGGGGTAGTTGCTATGAATACCACCCTCAACCTGGGGGGGGGGGGAGGGGCTAGCCGGTCCATTGCGAATCCTGATCCGTGGATTTTAGTCGCTATGGACACCGACTGTCTTGACCAGAGCATGTTGTGTGGGGATAGCAGCCATCCACACCTATGTGGGCGAGGCAGATGGGTGGGTGAGAGGGGGGCGGGGGCGCACGCCTTCTGTGTCTATCGAATTTTTGCGTATGGTAGCCATGGACACCGTCATGACCTGAACACGTGCTGTGGGGCTAGTTACTGTGGATATCGTACTGACTGTGTAGTGTGGAGGGGGATGGGGGGGGGGGGGGGGTGTAGTCGCCATAGACACCGTCCTGACCTGAGCAGGTCCTGTTGTCCTTGTCGATGTCGTACCCGGAGCCGCATCCACAGATGTAGGACCCCGCGATGTTGACACACTTCTGGTCGCACACCGTCTGGTCATCGGCACACTCGTCCACATCTAGGCAACAAAATAATAGTCATATGATGGTAGTTCTACTGCTACTGCTGCTGCTACTACTGCTACTGCTACTGCTACTGCTACTGCTACTGCTGCTGCTGCTACTGCTACTGCTACTGCTACTGCTGCTGCTGCTGCTGCTACTGCTACTGCTACTGCTACTGCTGCTGCTACTACTGCTACTACTACTACTACTGCTACTGCTGCTGCTGCTGCTACTGCTACTGCTACTGCTACTGCTACTGCTACTGCTACTGCTACTGCTACTGCTGCTACTGCTACTGCTACTACTACTGCTACTGCTACTGCTACTGCTACTGCTGCTGCTGCTACTGCTACTGCTACTGCTACTGCTACTGCTACTGCTGCTGCTGCTACTGCTACTGCTACTGCTACTGCTACTGCTGCTGCTACTGCTACTGCTACTGCTACTGCTACTGCTACTGCTACTGCTACTGCTGCTGCTGCTGCTGCTACTACTGCTACTACTACTACTACTGCTACTGCTACTGCTGCTACTGCTACTGCTACTGCTACTGCTACTGCTACTGCTACCACTGCTGCTGCTGCTACTGCTACTGCTACTGCTACTGCTACTGCTACTGCTACTGCTGCTGCTGCTACTGCTACTGCTACTGCTACTGCTACTGCTGCTACTGCTGCTGCTACTGCTACTGCTACTGCTACTGCTACTGCTACTGCTACTGCTGCTGCTGCTACTACTGCTACTACTGCTACTACTACTACTGCTACTACTACTGCTACTGCTACTGCTGCTGCTGCTACTGCTACTGCTACTGCTACTGCTACTGCTACTGCTACTGCTACTGCTACTGCTACTGCTACCACTGCTGCTACTGCTGCTGCTGCTGCTGCTACTACTGCTACTGCTGCTGCTGCTGCTGCTACTGCTACTGCTACTGCTACTGCTACTGCTACTGCTACTGCTGCTGCTGCTGCTGCTGCTACTACTGCTACTACTGCTACTACTACTACTGCTACTGCTACTGCTGCTGCTGCTACTGCTACTGCTACTGCTACTGCTACTGCTACTGCTACTGCTACTGCTACTGCTACTGCTACTGCTACCACTGCTGCTGCTGCTACTGCTACTGCTACTGCTACTGCTACTGCTGCTGCTGCTACTGCTACTGCTACTGCTACTGCTACTGCTACTGCTACTGCTACTGCTACCACTGCTGCTACTGCTGCTGCTGCTGCTGCTACTACTGCTACTGCTACTGCTACTGCTGCTGCTGCTGCTGCTACTGCTACTGCTACTGCTACTGCTACTGCTACTGCTACTGCTACTGCTACTGCTACTACTACTGCTGCTGTTGCTACTGCTACTGCTACTGCTACTGCTACTGCTACTGCTACTAATAATAATTATAACAGGACTAAGAAAATGTATCACAAAAATTATATTGATATATAAAAAATATATTGATATATTTGGCATGCTATAAGAAATATCACAGAACATATAATTTATCGTTGATGGTTAAAATGTTAAGGCTCAATTTTGTAACCTTAAATACAGATTTTTATGATGTAGAGAAACACAAAGGCCCTAGTTTTATACTGTGGCAACACGTGAGTTTTATACTGTGGCAAAACGTGGCAAAACGTGAGTTCTATACTGTTGCAAAACGCGAGTTTTATACTGTGGCAAAACGTGAGTTCTATACTGTGGCAAAACGTGACGATGTCGCACTTACCCGCACAGGTATATCCATCATCGTTCAGCCTGTAACCCTCGGTGCAGTTGCACTCATATGAGCCTATCGTGTTGGTACAGCCCTGCTCACATCGGGCTTCAAAGCGACACTCGTCGCTGTCTAAATACCGAGAAACAACCGCTTACAGATATATCACCGATATATCACATCCATTATCACATATATTACAGCTATATATATATATATATATATATATATATATATATAGTATTAAGTTAATCATATTTGGTGTTCATAATTTGAAAGTACAAATCTACGATATATTCAATCGTTTATCAAATAGATTAATAAAACAGGTACTAAATGAATCTGCAGCGGCACGAAAAGACGAAAATTGCATTTAAGCACATATTATACTGACACTTTTAATGGTTGTTGCTCAATATTATAGATCAGCATACTCAGAGTAACTGGCATTTAGATTATAGTTGCTAATGGACAATTATCATATAGTTGGCATTGGAAATGATAGTATCATTCTTAGTAATTAGCAGCGTCGCCCGTGGCGGGCGTTGCCATGTTACCTGTACAGTTGCGCTGGTCCCACGACAGCTCGTACCCTGTTGGACAAGTACAGACAAAGGAACCAGGCAGGTTGTGGCAGCCATAGGCACATCCTCCATTGTTCTGTCGGCACTCGTCAATCTCTGAGGTGAAAGCGAAATTCGGGTTCTTATACATATTTATAGAGTAACCTTTGGCTTTGCTTGTATAATCATGGTATAATTGTCTGTATAACCATCATACCATTACCTTTGTAACCATCTTACAGCTACCTGTATAACAATCATACCATTACCTGTATAACCACCAAACCATTACTGTACAACCACCTTACTATTGCTTGTATAATCATCCAACCATTACCTGTATAACCATCATATCATTATCTGTGTCACCATCTTGCCATTATATATATAATCACCCTACTATTGCTTGTATAACGACCCTGCTTCCGCCTGTATAGCCATCCTATCATTACTGTGATAACCATCCTACTGCACCCCTTTGTAACAGGGGTCGGCCCGGTAGCTCAGTGAGCTAGATCGCTCTTCTTTAGTGCTCTGGCCATCTGAGAGCCTAACAGCACGTGGATCGGTGGTTCGAGCCCCGCTGTGGCCATGTCTGTGTGGTCGCAGGATAAAGATACCATGTCCTTCTTCGCAAAGAGTAGGTGGTTACCCCCAGGGAAATTGGCTCCGCTCTCCCTTCCTTCTCCCATTGACGCGACATAACCAAAGGTGGTTAAAGCGTCCTAAATATAATTTTCTCTTTATAACACATGTATGTGAGCTGCAGCTGCTCGGCTCACCGTAACATGTCTTGTTGTCCGGCATCATGTAGTAACCATCGAGACACTGACAGTGGTAGGACCCCGCCAGGTTGACGCAGTGGTGCAGACATCCACCGTTCTCCTGCTCACACTCGTCCTGATCTGCCCACCAACACAGGTACGTCATAATTGTTATCATATTAACACTAAGGGTAATTAAAATAACGACGGTAATTAATAACAGTACTCAAGAGTACTGAGTTATTGATCGTATCACTATGATCATTGTTACATCGCTATTGATAATGATAATAAAAAAACTAACAATATGGAAGACATAATAATAACAATAACAATATGGAAGAAATAATCATAATAATATTAACATTAATAATAATAATAACAATAAATAGAAACAAATTAACGTGATTTATGGCATCCACTGTTGAAAGGCAATATCGTTTATGGCTATGATAATTGCACCTATCGCAATGATTCACTATACATTTCATCGGATGATAGTGACCGACTGAATATCGGCTGCTTTCCTGTTATTAACAATGGAATCTTGAGCCACTATTTTCTATGAATACCTTCACACGTCATCAAGTCTTCCGCCACGGTGTAGCCGTCTTCGCATGCGCAGTAACCCATTCCGTTCCAGCCGCGCACGCAGTACTGCTCACAATATCCGTTATGCACTCGGCAGTCCCGGATTCCTGTAACAGTCACAACATTGTGTGCAGTCGAATAAACACAATCACATGGGTACAACTAAAGTCAAATCCTTTCAATTGCACTACAGTCACTCGCGATACGAGCAAAAGCCAGAAGCTAATTTGCTCGATTTAGATAGGGTGTGTTAATTTCAAAAAGCTATGCAAACAAGCAAACAAAGAAAAAAGAAATGAGTTATATAAATAAATATACGAACATAGGAGCCATTGAAGGCTTTATAGCCACAGTTACGGGTAACACATCTAAGGACAACACTTGTTTCTCGGAGAACTTGAATGAAAAAAACTACTTGAAAATGAAGTTGTGGACGTGCACTAATTGCTCCAGCAATTGGTGCACGTGACTAGTTGATCCAACCATTGGTGCGCGTGACTAATTGATCCAAAAATTGGTGCTAATTAATCCAACAATTGTAGAAATAAATTGAATACACGTGAGAGGGGTGATGATGGGCTGGGAGGGGGGGGGGGCGGGGTGGGTGATGCGCCGATATGCCCCCAATATCAATATGATTAACGCCACGAGATTCCCTTACTCGGAATAAAGGGTCGGGTGTCCAGATAATCCTCGTACAGGCCGTGGACGAAGCTGTCCACGGAGTTCTGGGCGTTAGGGTAGCTGAACCCGGCCGACGCCGCGGCGGCGGCGGCCGGCACGGGAGGGATGGGCTCGTTGACCGGGTAATCGTAGGCGGGGCCCTGTCTGGCCGCCCCCGTGCGCCGTATAAAGCCGTTATCACGCGTCGCCCAGCCAGCGGCGCCGGCGGCGGCGGCGGCGGGGGCGGTCCCCCGCGTGGGGCGCGCGTTGCTGGGTGCACCCCCCGCGATCAGATCCCGGATGTTATTCCGCGCCTGCTTCTCGTGGAAGTGGATCTTGCGTATGACGTCATCGCCGTTGGTGAACTTCTTGGCGCCGTTCTTGCGCAGCCGCTTGCTGGTGTCGATGCGCCGGAGCACGGCTTCCGGGAGACTCCTGGAGTAGCGAATGGCGATGTTTAGGGGGTCGGTGTTGCAGTAGTCGCCCGCGCTGCACAGACACCAGACGGAGGGGCGGCCTTGCCAACCCATATCCGGGTCCTCGCGGCAGCCATCTTGGCGCAGGTTCACCCGGCTCTTCCACTTGCTGGACGACACGCAGCCCCAGTAGGTCACTGTATATAACCAACAGATACAGTAAGTATGTAGTAGGCCTATGGAGTCCAGCTTATCAATGCAATGGCATATCAATATTATAACTGTGTTTATTACAGATGTAAAGGCACGATTATGGATAAAGTGTGCTAAATTTACAGATTATTAATACGTTACAATTTAATCTCCACGCGTTAAACCCGTTTTATGAATGAGCATATCAGTGACGGATCCAGGGAGGGTGGGCACAGGGGACACGCCTCCCCTCCCCCTCTGGCTGGAAAATAGGCAAAAAAAGGCCCATGCCCGCCCCCCTCCTTTCTCCTAAGAAGGGGGCACAGGGGACATAGTCACTAACTATTCTTATGGCACGACCTCTTCAGCACCCTCCTCCCTGATCGCAAGTTTGTCACTGATCCACGCCTGTATAGTACTTAAATAAACGGTGCCCCCCTTTTCGTAAATTTCTGGAGCCGCCACTGCATATGACACATTTTCGAGACAGAAAAAAATCGGTATTGTACTAAATGCGGTATGGCAATCTCACAATGTCAAGGTCACAGTTCGGAGACTATGTCAAGATTCAGCAGTAAACAGTACACATATCGTTTCGTTCGCTGTCGTGTTGAAAACAGATCAAACGCCCTTGGTCGGAAAAAAAGGTGTCACAACGGTAGCAAGTAATACAGTAAACCGCCCGCAGGTAAAAACTCCATCGAATGCCGCATGTCTCTCTCTCTGTCTGTCTGTCTGTCGCGTGGCTTCGGGGCCCGCGCCAGCCCTTACTGTCTGGAGCGTGTCTGGACCGCTTGCCAACCGCTCACTGGTGTTGGCCGTCGCCTAATAATTAAGTTACCACTACTGCAGCGGTAGATGTCCTCTCTCATCTAATGTTTCTGGTTCGGATTGTGTAGCTGTGTGTGTGTGTTCTCTGTGTGTGTGTGTTCTCTGTGTGTGTGTGTTCTCTGTGTGTGTGTTCTCTGTTTGTGTGTGTCTCTCTGTGTGTGTGTGTCTCTCTGTGTGTGTGTTCTCTGTGTGTGTGTGTCTGTGTGTGTGTGTGTGTGTTCTCTGTGTGTGTGTGTGTCTCTGTGTGTGTGTGTGTGTGTCTGTGTGTGTGTGTTCTCTGTGTGTGTGTGTGTTCTCTGTGTGTGTGTGTGTCACTGTGTGTGTGTGTGTGTGTCTGTGTGTGTGTGTTCTCTGTGTGTGTGTGTGTTCTGTGTGTGTGTGTTTGTGTTCTCTGTGTGTGTGTGTGTTCTCTGTGTGTGTGTGTGCTCTGTGTGTGTGTGTGTTCTCTGTGTGTGTGTGTCTCTCTGTGTGTGTTCTCTGTGTGTGTGTGTGTTCTCTGTGTGTGTGTTCTCTGTGTGTGTGTGTTCTCTGTGTGTGTGTGTGTGTGTTCTCTGTGTGTGTGTGTTCTCTGTGTGTGTGTGTGTTCTCTGTGTGTGTGTGTTCTCTGTGTGTGTGTGTGTTCTCTGTGTGTGTGTGTTCTCTGTGTGTGTGTGTTCTCTGTGTGTGTGTGTGTGTTCTCTGTGTGTGTGTGTGTTCTCTGTGTGTGTGTTCTCTGTGTGTGTGTGTGTCTCTGTGTGTGTGTGTGTGTCTCTGTGTGTGTGTTCTCTGTGTGTGTGTGTGTTCTGTGTGTGTGTGTGTGTTCTCTCTGTGTGTGTGTGTTCTCTGTGTGTGTGTGTGTTCTCTGTGTGTGTGTGTGTTCTCTGTGTGTGTGTGTTCTCTGTGTGTGTGTGTTCTCTGTGTGTGTGTGTGTTCTCTGTGTGTGTGTTCTCTGTGTGTGTGTGTTCTCTGTGTGTGTGTGTTCTCTGTGTGTGTGTGTGTTCTCTGTGTGTGTGTGTTCTCTGTGTGTGTGTGTGTTCTCTGTGTGTGTGTGTGTTCTCTGTGTGTGTGTGTGTTCTCTGTGTGTGTGTGTTCTCTGTGTGTGTGTGTTCTCTGTGTGTGTGTGTGTTCTCTGTGTGTGTGTTCTCTGTGTGTGTGTGTTCTCTGTGTGTGTGTTCTCTGTGTGTGTGTGTTCTCTGTGTGTGTGTGTTCTCTGTGTGTGTGTGTGTTCTCTGTGTGTGTGTGTTCTCTGTGTGTGTGTGTGTTCTCTGTGTGTGTGTGTGTTCTCTGTGTGTGTGTGTTCTGTGTGTGTGTGTGTGTGTTCTCTGTGTGTGTGTGCGTTCTCTGTGTGTGTGTGTGTGTTCTCTGTGTGTGTGTGTGTTCTCTGTGTGTGTGTGTTCTCTGTGTGTGTGTGTGTTCTCTGTGTGTGTGTGTGTTCTCTGTGTGTGTGTGTGTTCTCTGTGTGTGTGTGTTCTCTGTGTGTGTGTGTTCTCTGTGTGTGTGTGTGTTCTCTGTGTGTGTGTTCTCTGTGTGTGTGTGTTCTCTGTGTGTGTGTGTTCTCTGTGTGTGTGTGTGTTCTCTGTGTGTGTGTGTTCTCTGTGTGTGTGTGTGTTCTCTGTGTGTGTGTGTGTTCTCTGTGTGTGTGTGTTCTGTGTGTGTGTGTGTGTTCTCTGTGTGTGTGTGCGTTCTCTGTGTGTGTGTGTGTGTTCTCTGTGTGTGTGTGTGTTCACTGTGTGTGTGTGCTCCCTGTGTGTGTGTGTGTTCTCTGTGTGTGTGTGTGTTCTCTGTGTGTGTGTGTTCTCTGTGTGTGTGTGTGTTCGCTGCGTGTGTGTGTGTTCTCTGTGTGTGTGTGTTCTCTGTGTGTGTGTGTTCTCTGTGTGTGTGTGTGTTCTCTCTGTGTGTGTTCTCTGTGTGTGTGTGTGTTCTTTGTGTGTGTGTGTGTTCTGTGTGTGTGTGTGTTCCATGTGTGTGTGTTCTGTGTGTGAGTGTGTTCTCTGTGTGTGTGTGTGTTCCATGTGTGTGTGTTCTCTGTGTGTGTGTGTGTTCTCTGTGTGTGTATTCCATGTGTGTGTGTGTGTTCTCTGTGTGTGTGTGTGTTCCATGTGTGTGTGTGTGTTCTCTGTGTGTGTGTCTCTCTCTCGTTCTCACTCTTTGTTGGCATGTGTGAGTGTGTGTGAGTGTGTGTGTGTGTGTGTGTGTGTGTGTGAGTGTGTGAGTGTGTGTGTGTGGGTTCTCTATCTCGATGTGAGCTCCATATAATGCATTGCTGAATTTTGTATTTATATTTCTTTGCTCAGGGCCGTTCTTCTTTGATTATGTATCGCTTATGTGTCGCTTTCCGTCTGACTCTCTTTCTTTCTAAACTTCTCTCTCTGCATATATATCGCCTTTTTCGCTTTTCGCCTTTCCAAGTCTGTTCCGCATAATTATCAACTTTAAATATCTTTTAATTGATATTCGTCATTACCTTGCGTGCTGCATGGGACTGCAGGACTTCCAAAAATTTCTCTCCTATCGCCTATTTCGTCTCTTTTTAACGCAGTTTGCCCTTGCAAATGCGGTGCATGATGCCGACTGTGCCCTTAATTGTTTTACTCTTGCTAGTCTTTAGCAGATGATAAAATAGTACGCATACCTGATATGAAGATAAATCAACAAAACATTTGCATTTAAAAGGAGAGCGACAATTTTTGTTGATGCAGTTGACGTTTATTAACCTGGACTAGCCACTATGGTATACCATTACCTGCTGCGAAAAAAAGTCGGTAACAATTTCGCCTGGCTAAGGTGACACATTATTTGTTTTGTTTTTTACTAACGAGGTTAACGTGCCGACTTCCTACAGGCCTTGAAACTATGTGCCCCTCAGGTATGAGGGCCGTTCACTGACACAGGACGTTATTTTTTTCGTGCGGGTCAGGTGGTCCATTCACTGTGCCACGTGGGTTCTGCGGAATCTACCACGGAAATGAAAATACCCGACAGTCCACCGTTGATCATTGTTGACCGTCAGAATACGCTTAAAAAGTCCACCCACGGGGAGAAACACATTTTTGACCGAAAATAGGGTTTATTACCATTAATAACCCCCCCCACAATCCAAAAACAAGCAACGAAATACCCCCCCCCCCGCCCCCCCAAATTAGCTTTCACCGGGAATAGATCAAAATCCGATTGCTTGGTTGGTTGTATATTCAGTTCGCTTTAACCTGTTTTGGTCAAATCGCGCCATTGGGCGATAGAAGGGAGAGTGGACCCATGTCCCCGGGGGGTAACCCCCTACTCTTTGCGAAGAAAGACATGGGATCTTTATCCTGCGACCACACAGACATGGCCACAGCATGGCCCGAACCACCAACCCACGTGCTCAAAATCAGCTGGTGTACCGACTCAGCCAGCCGGGTTTTTATAATGAGTGACTGGCCGCGTTCGAATCCAATGCTTATTTCTTGTTGAAATTGTAACTTAAATTAACTCACGGTTATTGGGATCGACTCTAATGAAGCACTTGGCGTCCAGCTCGGAGAGGGTGCACCGCCCGGCCGCCTCGGGGCAATTAGCTCCATTGCAACTGTAGCAACTCAAGGCTGCCGGGGACGACACAATAATCATTACGGGCCATGGTCTGTGTATGATATGTATATAATGTAATCTGTAATCGTTGGTAATATGCAATATGATATTAATAATATAACACATATATATATAATGATAAAAAGCGATAGCAACTCAAAGCTGCAGGGGAGCAAATAATAATCAAAATGGACCAGTGGCGGAGCAAATTAAATATTATATATATCTCTATATGCATAATAAATCATAATGCACCATACACGGAGTAAAATGCATATATATATATATATATATATATATATATATATATATATATATGCATCGGCTAGCTCAAACTAATCAAGATGGACGCAAGGATTGAGACGTATGAATTAGTATATATCTCGCTATATATAGCTGTGGTAACTCAGCACAGCAGGATACTATATAAAGATGATCATGGGCCATGGGCTGAGCAAGATACATAACAACGAAAAACACATATACTGGCTAGCAGATCGACTGATATGATAACCTAATTTCGATTGCCGGGCTCAGATACGGCGATTGGCATTAGTCAAGGATATATGTATATGCCAGTCTGCTACTCTTGGTATTACGCGAGGCGCCCATAAACGAAATGAGGTACACGTTGTGCGGATAAATATGTTGGTTCAGCCACTTTATTCACTCACCTTCCACTGAGCTCTGGTGAATGAAGACGAGAACCAGCAGGGACACGATCATGCTGCCTGCCTGTCACCTTGGGGGATTCGAACGCCTCTCTGTCAATATATCCGTCGTTTTTACTGAATAACGACGGACACAAGAGGTTCGATCGTCAGCGTTGAAAATCTCTCAAGCTTAGTGCAGCATAACGATGTCGCTCACCGTCGCAGCGACGCCAAGACAGGGTTGAAAGTAGAAATCCCTGAAAGCGGAAATTTAGAGGCTGAATTAATTATGACGTCATCCAAGGTTAAGGATATCCGGAGATGTGCTCAGGTGTCATTCGGGAACGGCCGCGCGCTCTCATCAGCCTCGGTGGTGCATACTACGGCCAGGAAGCGACAAAGAGTAACTGCAGGGATTCCTCTGCTTTATCCGTATTGTAGCACGAGCCGACAGCGACAGTTCGGCGACCGAAGTGCAACGAGGCTGGGTTGGTGTCCGCGAGGGAGTTTTCTAGGTCACACTGTCCTAACCTCAGCTTTTTGTCAGCCATTTTGCTAGCCGCATACTTAGGAGGCAAACATCACCCACCCACCCCCCACGCCACCCACCCCCTACACCTCTAATTTCTCACTTTAGAATTTTCGAATAGTCACACACGCTACTCTCCTTACCCCCACCAGCCCCCCCCCCCCACCGTCCCTTGAACCCCCGTTCACAAGCCCCTCCCCACCGCCGCCACTTCCCTCTCATATTATCCTTACCTCAGTGCGACCTGCACCACCCACACCATAACTTTACCCTTACCTTCATAGTTATACCGCTCTGTTCCTATGTGTCTCCCCTCCCTACCCACCGCCACCTTCCGGCCTCCCTCCCTCCCCCCACTCTCGCCCTCCCCGCCCGCCCTCTCCTCCTCCCCTGTGTCCCGATCCATCCCCGTTGTTATCGCAGCGTTAAAAAAACACCCCCGCACACCTGGGTAGGATGAGCACCATTGTGGGCATTGTATTGGTCGCCACTACCCTAGCATTTGGTATGACACACTGGTGGAGGGGGCGGGGGGGGGGGGGGGGGGAGGCGGGGGACGGGCGAGTGACCGTTCGTTCATTCCCTCACCCACCGAGCCTGTTGACGCCCCGGGGCTATTGGCGGCTTTCAAATCGACAACCGCCGGCTTCCGTATGTAAAACACGGAACGCCGCGGTGTCTCCGTGTTAACCACACGGTACGGCGGCCGGGGAAGCGGAGAGGTGTGTGTGTGTGGGGGGGGGGGGGGGGGGGGCGAGGCGCGGGGGGAGGGGGAGCCGGAGGGGGTGGTAGGATTGTTTCGTTTCTGTTCCCCTCATGTCACAAGTATGTTGTCAATGGCATTCGCCGTCGTGAAAAAGCGATTTAGTTCAGGTTCAAAGACAAAAATGGTGTCACTTCAGTCCCGATGTGTCAAATACTGGGACGTGAGGAAAGGGACCCAGCCACGGACAGCCGGTCAGACGGGGACCCAGCCTGGACAGCCAGACAGGGACCAAGCGGCGGCGTCCGTCCATTGGTGACGTCACTTAAGCGGCGCGCGCTATCCCATTGGCTGAAATCATTACGTAACGCGACCATTTTATTTTATTATGGCTACCCGACCAGACACTGGCATTCAACCGCGCCAGTGATACTGCCTTTTTGGTTGGTTGGTTGGTTATTCAGGACGCTTTAACCACTTTTTAGTCATATCGCGTCAATGGGAGAAGGAAGGAAGAGTGGAGGGTAACCCCCTACTGTTTACGACGAAAGACATGGGATCTTTATCCTGCGACCACGTAGACATGGCCACAGCAGGGCGCGAACCACCGACCCACGTGCCGTTAGGCTCTCAGGTGACCAGAGCACTTAATGCGAGCGCTCTAGCCCACTGAGCTGTCGCGCCGGCCCCTACTGCTTTTTTGTATTTGTTACTAATTACTGAAGGGGAGTATTTGCATAGAGCCACTGTCGTGTTAAAAATAGGTCACAAGTATTGAGTCCTGTGCAAGTGGTACACAATGGTGGAGTTGTAGTCTGCCTTTAACCCTTTGCCGTTGATGTCCTCCGATCCAAATATATTGATATCCCCTATTTTAAATTAGTCAACACAGGAACATTTAACTGGACACATTAACGCTTGGAAATTGCTTAAACCTATGCTATAATAATATTGGTGCGACGGTAGTAGTTTCATACATGCCAGTCCATCCAAATTTCAAAACTGTACAAGGGAAATATAAAGGCAGGCGCTATATGGGGGGGGGGGGGGGGGGGGGGGTGGGGTAGCGGTATTCCCGTTCCTCGGGATTGGGCTTTTCATTTCACCATGAGAGGGAATGAGGAAAATAATTCTTCGTGAACTGGGAATGGGATATTAGCCGACCGCCGTGATCGAGGATTTTCATTAATTAGGCGTGAACTGGGAATTTTAATATTAAATAACCGTGAATTGGGAAATGGCTTTTAGATCATCGTGACCACGGAATAACGAAATGAATTCTTCGTGACTTAGGAACGCGACCCCCCCCCCCCCCCCGCACCCACCCCCACCCTATATGTGCACATGTTCGTTGAAATAATATATTCTTGCTCTGGAAATCATCGCCAATCTAGAGGGTAACCCGTTTGTCAAATATGATCTAACCTTTGCCTCCGGATTCATGTACGGATTGCTTAACTAACATCAGTTTCACCCATAATTCCGTTTTCCCGTTACATGCTAGCTGCTACTTCGAAAGTTATTTTAAAACACAGTTTTACTTTTAACAATAATGTTTACACATGTACTGCTTCCAGAGTAGGTGTGCAGTACTACTGCACACCTAATCTGGTCTTGTTAATCTATGCGATATCATGTTTTCTTTTATCTTAAAAAGCAGAAATCGGCCGCGATTTCCCAAATTTGATGATGTAATACGCACAAGAACCACATTTTTAACTACACGAGACAGGGGCGGATCCAGGGCGGACCGACCCCGGCCCCGGCCCCCCCATGAAAACCGAATGAAAACCGAAACCGGCCCCCCCTTTTCAGCATATCTGGATCCGACCCTGAAACCGCCCCCCCCCCCGCTATCCAGATTTTCTGGATCCGCCCCTGCGAGAAGCCTCAGTTGGCCAAGAAACGTGTCTTTTAATAATATGTCCTTGTACTTATCTTAATATATATTTTGGTATTTCATGTAATAGCGAAGGCAGGCTTTCCACATTTAACATTTATGAAATATTTCAATATTTTAAACGGAAATGATATAATTAGGTCGTTATTGCATCGATACAACTATAATGTGCAACAAAAAACGTAGTAAGCACTTTTTTGTGCCAGATGTTGAGGGAAACGTGTCACTTTCGTGTGTACTGCGTCAGCAGCATCAACATTGCTGCCACATGTTGACTATAGACATAAACAAAGGGTATACAATGAGGTAAATGAACTACAGATTAACTTCGAAGTTAAACCGCTATGCCCACCGATAAAGTTAATAACGCACACGCGACGAAATATTAAAAGTTGGTGCTTATAATATCAGACCTTATATTCAGTGCGATTTAAATATATTTTGAATGTCATATAGGTCGAAAATTGCTGTATTTAAATAATAATGCAACGAGAGTATCATTTCCAACGTGCAAATATATGGAATACGTACGATATATAGACGGGATCATCAGTCTGTGGACCCGATACATACACCCTTACATGTGATAATCCTCATTCGCCAACGTATACGTATCGCACTATACCGCACGACTCAGGCGGTCTCCTTGAAAGCTGACGGCGGGTCTCCCATGTGATAGAAGTATCAAGAAGTGTTCCTCACCTGTGTCGGACGTGTTCTGGCTTCAGGCTGAGAGAGGACATGTGGACTACCTTAGCATTGAGGGCGCGCGTCCAGCCTCTCCTAACATGTCTTCTCCGCTTGAGCACGACTCGAAGGCGATAAAAACGTGCAAAACTAAAACTGCGCAAAACTAAAATGCGCACTCAACTGCTTCGAGCGCGTTCTTGGTTCAGTCTGAGACACGTAGCGGCTACGTTAGGTTTTCGGGTGGAGGTTTGGGGGCGGAACAAGATGGGTGGATGAGGGGGTTGAAGTGAGCGCAGGGGGGTGGTGGTGGTGGGTGGGTGGGGGGTGGGGTGGGGGGGGGGGTCAAGCCGATATCACATCCGCGGCATGCAATACTGATACCTACGACCAGTGACCATACAGCACTCATGCAGTGGCGGGCTGGGAATGCACATTCCCTCAACTATCCCCTCATCCCCCCGTGTAGGGCGCACCAGCCTGTTGACCCCCCCCCCCTCCATACCCCCACACCACCCCAAGATCCTCCCCCCCCCAGCCACCACCCCACGACCCCCCACACCACCACAAGGATCCCCACCCCA
>OZ025256.1:4875554-4960455 GCA_964019135.1 Arenicola marina | reverse complement strand
ACCAAGTTGCACTATTAACTAAGCCACGACCTATGTTCTGCCACCTTCAGGGTATTAATGAGGCCGGTGAATATATTAGCCCTTTAACAATTAAAAGTCAGCGCCCCCAGTGATTTAGAAAGAACGCAGTAACATGACATTTGACCTCCACCCAGATCGGGGTAAACGACCGGGGTGAAACAACAATATACTAGGCCCATATACCCCGCTGCTTCCTCAGTCAACATCAACATGGTCAGATCAGGGTTGGTTTAACTGGCTCTTCCTGGTGACCAGGAGAAGGGGGACTTGATGTGCCCCCCCCCCCCCCCCCGGCAGGGTTGCTTTCACTTGCCCCCACCCCTTAGTGAACATTTCTAATCATACCATGACCAAACCTCCGAAAAGGGGGACCTGATGTCCCCCCCCCCCCACGACCCACGACCAACGACCCCCTTCCCCACTCCCCTCTTGACTTGAACCTTTAAAGATTGACCGGTGCTTCTCTCTACGACGCACTTTTGACGCCCACGCATTCTTCCGAGGTCACGACTTTACTCGTTGAACTTTCTATTGTGACGTCAGCATGATGCGCCTCGGTGATTGTCTTGACATCCTTCTATCGCCTGTATACCGTTGTATATCAAATTTCTGCCGTCATTCATTTTTCTAATTGTATAAATTTACAAATTGCACATGTAGCCAGGGCTCACAGATATGCAGCTTCAGAAAACTTGTGACACACATATATTTATTTGCACCTGGGGGCGTCAATACGTCTACAGGGCACTAACCTTACTTGAGAGATAAAGTAAAACTCGAGGAAGTAAATTGAGACGCAGTTAAACTCTTGGTCATGTCGCTTCAATGGGAGAAGGAATGGAGAGTGAAGCAATGTCGTCGCGGGTAACCCCCTACTATTTACGAAGAAAGACATGGGATCTTTATCCTGCGACCACACAGACATGGCCACAGCAGGGCTCGAACCACGCGCCGTTAGGCCCTCATGTGACCAGAGAACTTAATGCGAGCGCTCTAGTCCACTGAGCTGTCGCGCCGGCCCCTAAAACTGCAATAAAGGAGCGACTTTAAGCACTACGAATCAATGCATGTTTTGGTCGCAAAGAAGGTCCGTTATTGAGATGTTTATTGATGTCACATTCAATTGAACTAAATTCAGATCCATCGGAAGCGAGCTGAAAATTGTGGGGCATACATAGCGCAGACTTGCGATTGGGGGGGGGGGGGGGGGGTCGGTAAAACTTACGACGGGGGAAAGGGGGGGGGGGGTCCAATCTGAAAATTGCGACTGGCGGGGGGCTCTGTCACTGCCTCTGTGCCCTCCGCTTCGGACGGGCCTGAAATTCGTTTATAGCACATTATGTTCTGTACAAACAACCACATTTCAGTCACGTGATAAAAATGACAATAGACACCGCTTAAACATGTTTGCAGGTCGGCAAGTGGGCGATAGGGTAAAAGCCAAATCTGGACAGGTACTTTTATATCATCATGTTTGTAGGTTTAGTATTCATTTATTTACATCCATAATAGCGCAAAAGCTACAGTGCATAGTAAATCAAAGATAAAATTTCCGATGCAGACCATGAAAGGGTTTGTGTCCGGGTTTATTATTTTAAGTTAGTTTTTACTTTTGCAGGGGGCGGATCCAAGAATTTGAAGCTGGGGTGTGTGTGTGGTGGGGGGGGGGGGGGTCCGTTGAAAATTGCGACCGGGGCAACGGGGGCCCTGAACAAAATTGCGACCGGGCTGTCTACTAAGTTTGCACTGAAAATAGGCCTCAAAAAGTGTGTGCGGGGGGGGGGGGGGGGGGGGGCCCTGGGTCTGCCCTTACTTTTGTGACCTTTGCTTTCTTATTATTCACTCAATTATTTGAGTTTGATATTCACTCAAATATTTTATTACTCAAATAGACTCTACATGTTGTACAAGAAGTTCTTCGGCCAGTTTTGATTCCACTCTCAAAAATATAGTAATGTATTAGATGACAAGTAAATCTTTTAATAAACCTTCTCTAACTAATTATAATGTTCGACGTTAATTCGGATGCGTACGGTAATCAGCCCACCCACCGGTAACTATGACGTGATCATTGACATAATTAAGCACGTGCGCAACCACAATATAACGGCTGGCGCCAAAACATATCGCCTTGTCGCTGAGTAAGTCTAGGCCTGGAGATCAGAAAAGAACATGTGGCGGTCACCCAAGAAACTTTACGCCAAATTCTCCAGTCCTGATCTTCGACAGCAGGTAGGTAATAACTTAGTTAGCCTCTAAGTCTAACTAAGTCTAAGTCTAAGTCTAAGTACATTTTAGATCAAACTTAAGACGTCCTAGGCTAACCAAAAGCAACCGATCCGAACAAGAGCCTGAATAGTCTAGAAGAGGTGGGGTAAGCTTAGTCTCCTTTTCCCGACTTTGTAACACTTCTGAAATTCTGTGAAAAACTTTCCTGAAACATCTTCATGTCTGTGTTTTAGTTTTATTATCCCGAATGTGTTTGTTAAAAGGAGAGTTGTATTTAACACAGCAACGGTGTGATTTTCTCACCATTAGGATGTCATCATTTATTGCTTAACCCCTATTTGTTAATTGGTCTCCAATTAACGCCAATTAGATTTACGCACACATACGTCATTTACTGGTTTCCTTCCATTGTTTTAGACACCGCGAACTCGTTCGACTTCGTTGACTATTCTATAGATTTACTAATTGCATTCAGGTGTTGACCCGTACAAGCAAAACTAGCACCACCTTGCCGCTGCAGCTGGTTAACATTGGCAGATTTTCGGCGTGTAGCGGCATAATCTGATGAGGGAGAGCGCAGTTTTCACAGACTATAACCACACTAGGCTGGCAGGCCAACACAGCGTTGCAATAAACATACCTCCGCAGTCGCAAAATGAATTCTGGTTGGCATGCTCGGGGAAAGCGGTCTGTTTGGGTTTGGTTAGAATTTCGAAGGCCAAATAATGTTACAAGATCAACGTTTTTTCGTGCTAAATGACTGTGGAGGTCACTTGGTTTATAAAGTTATCGCCATCGTAAGAATCCCATGAGTAAAGTTTAAGATTATTTTACTAGTTATTTGTCGCCATGTCAAGTGTGTCCTCTATCTATATGACTGTAACGATTTACATTGTTGTGTAGCCCACCAGCAACCAACTGGTATTACGAAACCAACTTTGGTTCAAGACTTGAAGTATCAAATTGAACAGTATTTATAAACAATTATTAAATCGTCCGTCGTCGGAGCCTAAAGCAGCGAACACACGGTCCGTTTTTTTTGCATCCGTCTCCGCCTACGCGTCCGCGCGCGTCGTCTGTCTTTTTGCGAACACAGTGTCGTCTTCTTGTCCCGTCGCCGGGCACACCTTTCTATGTGGAAGCGGTTGTTTTAGATTAATTCAGGCTAGTAAGAACATGGAGTCGAACAGGCAAAATCAAACTACAGAACGTCATGTCATTAGATCTCATCACGGAATATACTGACACTGGCCCCATTTTGGCAACACAATTACAATGACAGCAAAAACGACTTGGAGGACAATAATTATTAGTTAATTTAATTTACACCTTAGTTAAGTCGTATGCCCCCGACTAAGTTCTATATGTCTCTCCATACCTATGTTCCATGCTCTGATAATTTTTTGTCTACCGCTTCTGCATGCGACAAGACACTGAGACTTTCTGATGTGTGAAAAAAACTAAACTTAACCCAGACAATAAAGTAAACGGCCCGGGGGTGAGATATAAATAGAACATCTTTAGACTGAAGATGATTCAAATAACAAGATACATCAGAACTGCGATTTTGGCCCAGTTTTCGGCAGGTGCATTTGTGTTAAGCCAATCGACTGGTACCTTGCAATACTTGATATACGTGTTCTGTTTGGTTCAATTTTTTTTTAACTTGCGTAAGCATGGTTACCAAGGGCGGATCCAGAGGGTCCGGACCCCCCCCCCGTCCCCCCTGTTTTTTTTAGGAAGATTGCCGTTTTTCATTGCAAAATTTAGGCCATCTGAGGCATGGACCCCCCGCCCCCACCCCCACCCACCTTTTTGAGGAGGAACGTCATCTGAGACCTCCCCCCCCACCCTACGCCGTCAAAAAATTGGTGGACCCCCCGACAATGGTCGCAAGTTTCAATTGACCCCCTTTTCGAATGCCTGGATTGCGGGCTGCGTTGGGGAGGAGGGAAGCTTGCCTTGCCCATTAGCCTGATAAGTACTGAAACAAAAACCAAAACACATAAAACTACCAGCTAGATTGAAAGTGTCTTTTCTGTCTGTCTGCGTCGTAATTAAAGCGTGTCAGCTGCTACGATCGAGCCAAACATGTCTACTCACCTCGTCTGTTCTTTCATCATTGTGACCCGTTTGTGACTAATGGCAGGTAGTTTTACGCGTCTAAGAATTTGCTGCCGACAGTTTTAAAGACTCTCAGCCACTCTCATTGACATATATATGACGTCACATGTGTCTGTGACATATTTATGACGTCATATGTATATGGACGTACCCTCATACCCGTATGACGTCACGTATGAAGCGTTTCGTCTCAACGAGATTTATAACGTCACGAGTAAAAAAAAAAACATGCGTATTTATCTAATGATTCACCACTCTCTGCCTTCGACTCACTTAGCTAGGGCTCCATTATATCTCTGTTGTCGCCTACGTCCTCAATTGAAAGGAAAAATGCGTCGCGCATTTCTACAAATTAGTGCTGCGACCCTGCCTTAGCCTAATAACACAGGAAGCCAGGTGATGAAAAAAAAAGAGTTTTGTCACAATTATAACTTTTTCGAAAGGGTACAAGATGTTTTTTGTTGTAATAAATACACAAAGCTTATGTTTTATTCTTGAAAACTATAATGTTGCAAGAAATTACAGCTGATTTGACCGTTTTTCAAGAAACTTGAAGTTTGCCCTCGGCCGACAGCAGCGGTAAAAGCTAGCTTGCGTAGCGCCACCGTGCGGGGAGCTTGGTGATTCACATCTAATGTGAACAACACGGCGGGTTGGACACTTGACCCAGCAGATAGATCTAGTGTCTTTCGGATTTAATTTGTCGATTTTGTTCTAATTACAATGTCAGCCCAGCTGCCTATGCATGGATACAGGCACCATTCTATGTCTTTGTGGAACAAAAGTAGGGGGTATAGTGGGTGGCGGGGGGGGGGGGGGGTGGGTGTGGTGGTCACCCCCGAATACGTGGTAGGCTAACCTGGCCCTTCCCGTTGTCGCGAAAGGGCAAGGCGCACAACATTGATAAACCAGCTGAGAGTTTCATTTGATCGAGCCTCATGAATGACATCATGCAAATGGTGGCAATATTATGTAACATTACTATCACAGAGATAACTTGGGTATTTTGTTGTTATAGGTAAAATCTTGAGATGGTCCCTCTCACATGAATTTGAACCTGTATATCTGAGATAGTCCCTTAGAGAAAGGCTACATTTAAATCCCTGCAAAGCTACTTGCTCGTCCAAAGTTTAAAGCCCCAAACAAATGCAGAGGTTCCCCGTGTCATTGGCTCCTTTAAATGTGGGGTCACAGAGGTTATATCTGTGTGCCTCGATTGGCTACTGTGTCTCCCGGCTGTCCAGGGCCACAGCGGGTTTTACATTCATACGGATTCTGGAGGCAGTTAGCCTCGGGATCCAGACCTGGCTGGACGCATCTTGGAATTAATAAAGAAATATAAAGTGGATAGATCGTCTTCTGTTTCAATGATCTCGTGATAACAGCGACATCCCAGCATTACACCCGGTACACCATTCCCCACTGTCCACGGTTACTATATCACAAACAACGATAGGACCGTGTGACAATACCATGTTTTTTTTTTAGATTAAAATGTCAGGCAAGCGAACAATACGTCACATACTTCGCTATATATGTCCTAAATGGATGTGGCACCAGTTGCAAAGATTGTCTACATTCAATGTGCATAACCCACGTGACACTGTTGCCTTGGTTACAGGTAGAGAACCCTGTATATAACCCCGATGGGGACGAACCAGCCTTCATCATAGATGGCTCCACAAGTCACTCCACACTGGTCTTCCGAGAGGAGCCGGTGGACAAATCTGTAAGTACCACGAATGTCGACCCATTTAATGTCAGTTTTAAATGTAGCTTCTTGCACAGAAATAGTAATTGCACGTCGCGAGATATCGACGCATTGATTACATGTTAACATGATTATACTGATGATTAATGATACATGAACATATATTATATATATATATATTTATGCGGAGGAATGTAGGCCCCAAAAAGTTTGTTTCTGATTACGAATAGTACATGGTACGTTTTGCATCCAGACAAACTCGTTCCAAACTAATCCAGAATGGTATCTTTCGAAACCGTCTCGCCACTTGAAAACTAAGGGTTGAACAGGCTGTATAAAGGCCTACATTTATGAAGAGATAAAAAATTTGTATTGTTGGAGCGCCGTTTGTATGTTATTGACTTTGTGCCAAGAATAACTGGCGGGAAGTGTCAGACGATGCAAAGTCCCACATGATTCGTGTATCATAAGTGGTCTGAAAGGGGGGCTCCAGTGTCCAGTGTCGATTTTCCAAAATTCTCAGTGTCGAATATCGATTTTTTACGCCTTTTTTTTGGGTGTTTTTTTTTTTTCAAATACTCAGTATCGGAATTACTGGGTCAATGTCCAATGTTGATCTTCCAAATATATCTGTGTCGCGTGCCGCGCGCCCCTTCCAGATCCCTACCAAACATTAAGGCGCATATCAACATGAACATAGTGTACATATCTATATGCTGAAGCTAGACGCTAAAATCATGCAGCAGAACTGTGCTAATTAAACCAGCATTTACTTTTCAGAAACTTCCGCACAAAGTAAAATTTACTCGGCGAAAACGGGTGAGCGCGAAATGTGTGATTATCGTGCTCACGCTTGGCGTGGTGCTGGCCGGCCTGGCAGTCGGTATCTACTTTGTAGGTGGGTGCTTGGCAGGCGTATTACCGTAAATATCCGAATGAATACCACGCCTCGATAATATAAGCCGTAAACTGTTATTATGGGATCTAGGCAATTTTCCACCATTCAATGCTGATGTCTTCTTATTGGTTTACGTTATTTTAAGTTGATGTTGTGGGAAATAACTACAACATGTTAACATTCCAGTGCCCTTTATTTGAATTTGAATTTGAGTCTTTAGGCACATGTCAGGTTCATCGGGGACAATATTTGTCGCTAAAATGAAGTTTATCTATTGACTGCAATGCATCTCTTTGTTGCAGTTGCGGCGTCACAAAGTCGTTCCACATTAGACAGTAAGTTTTTTTTCGTATTTACACCTATTTGCAACAATATTCCGGCCTCGTACACGTGACGAACAGCATTATCAAAATGTGATAATATGTGATATATTATCAATATATAGCTATTTGGAGGCTACAAAAACTAGTTTCCAGTTCCATTTAAAGTTTACATTATTAAGACGAAAATTTTCAATTTTCGTCTTATGTCGGTGTGTTCGGTTAGTCTGTCTGTCTGTGTGTCTGTCACGCTGCGCATTATCTTTCGAATGCCTTAAGATATCGACTTCCAAATTCACAGAAAGATGCGGAAAGGCAATCGTCAGGCTAAGTTCGTAGATGGGCAATATAACTCAAAGGTTAACGTTACGATGACGTCATACGTCCAAAACACATTTTTTGCTCTAGCTCTCTTAATATTGCAGCTAGAGAGCCGCAATTAGTGTCAAAATACTCAGCTCCTCAAAATCTTTCGCGTTACTGACATCAGATTTGACGTAGGATAAAAAGTTTTCGCGCCACAGGCAGCTAAAAATTCGATTTTTTTTATTTTTTTTATTTTTTTATAAAGTTTGAGATATCGACTCCTCCTTCTGCACAGACAATGCCACGGCCCACCGTCAGGCCAAGTTCGTAGATGGGCCGTGTAGGTCAAAGGTCCAGGTCACAGGAATTTTTTGAAATTTGCTTAACCATTGAAAGATAGGACCAAAAAACGGGAAAATTGCTATAACGTTCGCAGTTTCCATTTAATCAGGCTGCAAATTATTTCACGTGTTGGGCCCATTAGAACCTTCTATATCATCTTTGATTTGTGCAAATCGTCCAAATAGTTTTCCCGCTAAAAATTCCCAAAGTCTAACATGGGACCCTATGGGAGCATTTTGGCGGGAACCAGGCCTCCTCAATTTCTCCATGAAGGGTACATGTCAGACAAACGACACCTTGCGTGAGACATGACATTGGTATTTGAGCGTAAAGTATTATATTGACCAAGGTCACACTTCCAAGGTCAAGGTCACATCAAGGTCAAGGTTACGAAACATGTTTTCCCGTGTATCTTCGTTAATATTTGGTCTAGAGATTCGCGGTTTGTTTCAGAGTATTCTTCAGAGAGATACGCAAAAGTAATGTGCCCTCAGATTTACCTCCCATTTATAGTTTTCGAGTAATTGGATGATTAATTTTGACATTGCCGAAAGCGCAAACAATTCGCTGTGACTACATAAATGCAGGTAGATGACTCATATGCGGTGGAATATGTACCCATATTACTGGCATCATGTTTGCCAAATTGCATCAAAATCAAAGCAGTAGTTTGGAAGCTAGCAAATAATCACACGTTAACATGGCCAAGCCCACTATAAGGCCTCGATACGCCAAATGAATGACGGCGTGCCATGCCAAAGTCATGAAATGGGTCTTAACACTGTCGAATTGGTCCCATAACCCAAATTTTCGTCTTCCTTCTCAAGCTGTGCTTGACGGTCTAGGTCTGTCTGTCTGTCTGTGTGTCTGTCACGCTGCGCATTATCTTTCGAATGCCTTAAGATATCGACTTTCAAATTCACAGAAAGATGCGGAAAGGCAATCGTCAGGCTAAGTTCGTAGATGGGCAATATAACTCAAAAGTTAACGTCACGATGACGTCATACGTCCAAAACACATTTTTCGCTCTAGCTCTCTTAATATTGCAGCTAGAGAGCCGCAATTAGTGTCAAAATACTCAGCTCCTCAAAATCTTTCGCGTTACTGACATCAGATTTGACGTAGGATAAAATGTTTTCGCGCCACAGGCAGCTGAAAATTCGATTTTTTTAATTTTTTTAATTTTTTTATAAAGTTTGAGATATCGACTCCTCCTTCTGCACAGACAATGCCACGGCCCACCGTCAGGCCAAGTTCGTAGATGGGCCGTGTAGGTCAAAGGTCCAGGTCACAGGAATTTTTTGAAATTCGCTTAACCATTGAAAGATAGGACCAAAAAACGGGAAAATTTCTATAACGTTCGCAGTTTCCATTTAATCACGCTGCAAATTATTTCACGTGTTGGGCCCATTAGAACCTTCTATATCATCTTTGATTTGTGCAAATCGTCCAAATAGTTTTCCCGCTAAAAATTCCCAAAGTCTAACATGGGACCCTATGGGAGCATTTTGGCGGGAACCAGGCCTCCTCAATTTCTCCATGAAGGGTACATGTCAGACAAACGACACCTTACGTGAGACATGACATTGGTATTTGAGCGTAAAGTATTATATTGACCAAGGTCACACTTCCAAGGTCAAGGTCACATCAAGATCAAGGTTACGAAACAAGTTTTCCCGTGTATCTTCGTTAATATTTGGTCTAGAGATTCGCGGTTTGTTTCAGAGTATTCTTCAGAGAGATACGCAAAAGTAATGTGCCCTCAGATTTCACCTCCCATTTATAGTTTTCGAGTAATTGGATGATTAATTTTGACATTGCCGAAAGCGCAAACAATTCGCTGTGACTACATAAATGCAGGTAGATGACTCATATGTGGTGGAATATGTACCCATATTACTGGCATCATGTTTGCCAAATTGCATCAAAATCAAAGCAGTAGTTTGGAAGCTAGCAAATAATCACACGTTAACATGGCCAAGCCCACTATAAGGCCTCGATACGCCAAATGAATGACGGCGTGCCATGCCAAAGTCATGAAATGGGTCTTAACACTGTCGAATTGGGCCCATAACCCAAATTTTCGTCTTCCTTCTCAAGCTGTGCTTGACGGTCTAGTTCTTTTTTCTCGGTGATATTTTAAGCACCCCTGCTGTTTTACAGCCTGTAATCTTTATTAAAAACACAATCAAATCTCATATCTGAAAGCCGATAATCACGTTATCAGTAGCTTGACAGTCGCCTTTCCTTCCGTTGCAGAGAGCCGAGCTATCCAAGCGTCGTTTACCGTACTCAGTGCCACATACAACTCGTCTCTAGCCAACTCGTCCTCCACGCAGTATGTGGCCTTCGTCACGCGAATATCAGAAGTGGTGAGTTGTCATTAAGTACGGGTGCAATTCGTCTCTAGCCAACTCGTCCTCCCCGCAGTATGTCGCCTTCGTCACGCGAATATCAGAAGTGGTGAGTTCTCGTTTTGTAAAGGTACAATTCGTCCTCCTGGCAGATTACAACTTTCATCGAGCGGCTATGCCAGAAATGGCACTCGTCAATTAGCACAAAAACAATTAGGGATACATTTCGTCTCTAACAACCCAACCGATCGCTCTTATTTTATTGTTGTTTTTCATTATTTGCTATTCCGGATTTCCGGAAATTTATTTTGTTGATCTGATTACTCACATTATTCTACCCGTGGCAGGTACTTTCCATCTTCCCCGATGTCACGCCATGGAAAGGTGCACAACTTTTAGTGACGTCATTACGGTTAGTGGTCCTGCCGGCGTATCGCTTTAACAGATTGATTTGAACGCATTCCTTTATCTTATTTTGTTGGTGACCTTTCCTATGAAAACGGGTCGCCTACCATTTTACCCTATTTACCGCCATGTTCTTGCTGCTGCATTCTCTTTCTCGTTGCACACTTGCAACTTTCCAAGTTTCCACACTTGGTACTATCATCCCCTCAAAATGCTCAGATTAGAGAATTAGTATAGGGAAACCCTGCTTTCCGATTGCAAAATAATCCCATGTCCTTCTTCGCAAAGAGTAGGGGGTTACCCCCGGGGACATGGCTCCACTCTCCCCTTTTCCTTCTCCCATTGACGTGATATGACCAAAAATGGTTCAAGCGTCCTGAATATACAACCAACTAATTGCCAAATAAAAATATGTTAAACTATAACAAGAGCTGATCCTGACTGATTTGACCTTTACCATGCAGGCCGGGCTCTGTCAAGGTCAACGGCATCATCCTCTTTCGCGATATATTCAACGCGCCGTCCTTGGTGAAGAATGTGGACGAGCTGTTCTACCTGAAGGCCGTCCGGAGCAACGACCTCGTCTACAACCTCTATCTGGATGAATTCCTTCTGGACCGAGAATCCGTCAGTTTTACAGGTACGAGCTTTAGGGTTTAAGCCATTGTATGGTATGAAGATATGCATATGGCATTGCTGCTCTCGCAGTGCGAGATGGGGTTATATCTGAGCTATACCCTCATCTATCTCATCCTACTCTCGCCTAAAGACCCGGACAGGTTATGGGAGACTTGTGCTGAGATAAACTCATCTTGCACGAGAAACAATGTCATATGCATATTCTCCCATGAAACTTCTAGTGAAATGTTTCTCTGAGGGGTGACAATTTGAAAGTGTCGAAAGTACCCAGGCGCAGAGTGTGAGATGGATTTATCTCGGCCCTGGTGTCACAATGGGCCACAGTGCCCAGTCGCGGAGTGTGAGATGGGTTTATTCCAGACCTGGTGTCACAATTGGCCACAGTAGCCAGTCGCAGAGTGCGAGATGTTTCAGTTACTGACCGAGAATGGACTGTCCGTTAATACATTAGTCTTATAGTTTTGTCCACGCTTCTCTAGTCATTACATTTATGATTAACTCTCGTGTATGTGTTAATCGAACTGTATAGTTCCGCGGTACTGAAACGGTCAAACCGGTTTCGGTTGTTCGGTTCGTCTCGAACAGTCAGTTCGGCAAACCGGTCCTGCTTTTATGTAAATCGAACACACCCTAAGAAACGTTTACCCCCCTTGCTTTCCTTAGCTATCCCGCTGGGGGAAGAACCGCTACCGAATGTCGTGTCGATTCCCCCCGGGCAGAGCAAGCAGTCCTCTACCCCTCCCACCTCCCCCCCAATCACCACTGCGGCGCGCCTTACAACCGGGTCCCCAAGTGGCGTCCCGCTCGGTGGCGCGACAACTGCTGGGAGTGAAGTGACAACGACGGGGACGACCATTGCTACCACCACACCAGGTATTACAGACATGTTCACCCATATCTTCACCAATATTTTCAAAAATACGGAGAATAAGTTATTGGTAGCATACCATTGGCTTTTAAGACCCAGCTGATATCTGTCCAGTAATTAAGTTAGTTTTTAGAAGTCCCCCCACCCCACCCCCCCCCCACCCCCCACCCCAAAAAAATGAAAATAAAATAAAAACATCCCTTCAAGTGTCTCACATATTAAACAGTTCCGTCAATTGTCTCACATTGATGTTGATATGAAAGGTTAGACTTATATATATGACTTATCCGCCCTCCTCGTGTCTAGCTCAGTGCGAGTCCCTTTGGCTGGAGGAGTGTGTGACTTCCAGCCAAGTCACCTACAACACGACCTTCCTGCCGAACCTGCTGGGAGACCGCTCGCAACTGGACGCCGGGAAGCACTTCGCCGCATTGGCGTCGGCCATCAACAGCGGATGTCACCCGTATCTAGAGCGGTACGCATGCGCAGTGGCGGCTCCGAAGTGTTCCGCGGCGGCCCCCGCCAGTGTACCGCCCTGCCGACAGCTGTGCAAAGGTAAGCAAACGCAATCTCCCATTCGCTAGATGGCGCTAATCAAGCTCCGCTTTTACCGCTGCTGTCGTCCGGGGGCAAATTTCAAGATTCTTGAAAAACGGTTAAATCAGCTGCAATGTGTTGCAGCATTATAATTTTCAAGAATAAAACATAAAAATAACGAGCTCTGTGTATCTAATACAGTAAAAGACTGTAATATTTTGAAAAAAATTATAATTGAGAGAGAACTCTTCCCTTTGTTCCCCTGATACCGTGTGTTATAAAGCTAAGTTGTAAAAATGCGCGACGCATTTGTCCTATCAATTTGCACAGCGCCGCCCTGGCGAGCGAGTGTGAAAACTCATTGAGTAAGTTGGCGAAAACAGAGATATAATGGAGCCCGAGCGGAGTGCGTAGAAGGCAGAGAGTGAAACAATAGCGCTGCTACTCTCCACTTCCGGGTTCTGCCTGTGTCCTTTTTCACGAACACAGTTTAGCCGACTACGGGGCTTAGTAGGCTAAAGTTACCATGTAAATGATGGGCGATTTTAGCCGACTTAGTCGAGCCCCATACCCGGCTGCGTTCATGAAATCCGTCACTGGGATGTGCCGAGCTCACTCTTGCATTCAGTATGACCGATGTCGCGTCGCTCTGTCATGCGCCATGATTATATAACTGTCCTTTATGACGTCACCGACATGTCATTGTACTTTATGACGTCACAGTAGTCATCGTTCTTTATGACGTCACAGTAATGTCATTTTTCTTTATGACGCCACAGTAGTGTCATTGTTCTTTATGACGTTACAGTAATGTCATTGTTCATTATGACGTCACATTAAGGTCCTTATGTTTTACCATGTCACGTGCTTTCTTTTCGGTGTATTATCGTCCATATGACGTAATATCCATGGCCATGTCATTGGCAAGCAAAACATTAAAAGTTCTTTTACATCGCTCAGCGGCCTGAGCGGTGGGGAGTATAGCCTACTTGTGTCAGCTGGACGATATTTGGGCACACTAGAAAGGAGTCATGATATAACAGCACTGTACGTGTTTTATTTGTTCTGGGGACGATCCAGTCACGTTGCCGTGTATTTACACAGCTGCAATGTGTACCTTATTTGTGTTTTACCGACCTATGGTGTGCGCGTCAACAGACGATAACTACCAATGCCTGACAAAACCACCGCGCCTGTAAGCTCGTATACCAACAACTGTATGTTTACCATCTCCACTTTGTCTTCTGTTCCCTCCCCCCCCCCCTACCCACGCCGCCGCCGCCGCCGCTCCTCAGAGGTAACGAGTCTGTGTTACGACTACCTGCCCCATGCCTTCAACACTCTCATCAACTGTAACCAGCTTCCGGACTCTACCGACGACAGCGTCTGCGTCGGTTCCCCAGGTCAGTGTCAGTGTCAGGAACGTCGGCGAGCGACGTCAGCGATGAGGTCGTGTGTCAGGAGTAGGGGGTTACCCCCGGGGCCATGGCTCCGCTTTCCCTTCTCTGAGCGCTCTGGCCACCTGAGAGCCTAACGGCACGTGGATAGGTGGTTCAGGCCCCGCTGTGGCCATGTCTGTGTGGTCGCAGGATACAGATCCCATGTCCTTCTTCGCAAAGAGTAAGGGGCTTACTCCGGGGACATGGCTCCGCTCTCCCTTCCTTCTCCCATTGACGCGATATGACCAAAAGTGGTTAAAGCGTCCTGAATATAGAATCAACCATTCTACTCACGTGTTGTTTTTATATAAACGGAGCCCGTTATCCGTTATATGATGGACAGGATGCGTCGCATTGTGATACATGGAAAATGAATTGTGAAATTTATTGGCAGCTAATAAACATCCTGGTATTATTGGGGTCCTCGTTGGCAAGGGTGTATTATGTGTTCCGAGTATTTGTTTGGCGATGAAAATAACAGAACTGAATCTCAGCGCTGCGCAAATATGACCTCAACAGCATAGATTTAGAGTCTCAAATATGAAACATTGGCTTATGTTATTTACAAATAACAAAGAAATGAACACATATAAAATATGACACATGCGGGTGTCTGTAAAAAGCAGTGGAAAATGATCAAAAATGCTTGGTTGTGACTATTTGTGACGTGTCTGCAATCAGCGTTGGCGACAGTACCAGTTCGCCTGGTAGGGGGCGCTGGGCCGTGGGAAGGTCGCCTGGAGATCCTTCACAACAACACGTGGGGCACCGTGTGTGACCTTGGCTGGCAGAACGACAACGCCGACGTCGTTTGCAGACAACTCAACTTCACGTAAGCGCTGCTAATGTCTGTGACGGTGTGCCCTCACTGCCTTTGATATGTGACCGATGTGAGAACATTGCTTTATGTGAGGGCGTGACGTCATATATTTATGCATGGGTGTGACATCATTGCTCTATGTGAGAGTGACGTCATTGCTTTATGTGATGGTGTGACGCCATTGCTTTATGTGAGGGCGTGACGTCATTGCTTTATGTGAGGACGTGACGTCATTGCTTTATGTGAGGGCGTGACGTCATTGCTTTATGTGAGGACGTGACGTCATTGTTTTATGTAAAGTGTGACGTCATTGCTTTATGTGTTGATATTAACAGTAATTATTTTACACGGGGTTTTAAGTGTGTGTCATAATGATGTGGCTCCCAGTCGCTGCTGAACGTGTGTCCATGCCCGTCAATTGCCAGGTGATATCCTCTACTCGCGAAATGTTTATTTACGACTCTTTAGCTTATAAAGATAAGTTCAACTTAGAGCCGGAGATCGGGACATTAATCGCAATTAACTCCATCCTTCTTCTTTACTGAACGTCGGCGTCTAAAAAGACCCATGAACATTACTACATGCTAACCTTTGACCTTGACCCCGGATATCCATCCTCTCGACCTTTGCAGCGGTCCTGGGCGAGCCCACCGGGGGAGTCACTTCGGCCGGGGGTCGGGCCCGGTGTGGCTGGGGAGGGTGAGTTGCCATGGTAACGAGGCCCAGCTGTCGCTGTGCACCCACCCCCCCTGGGGCCTCAGCTCCTGCCTGGAGGACCACAGCGACGACGCGGGGGTCACGTGTGAAGGCGCCGTCCAACGTGAGTATGACAATCTTACACGCAGGAAGGGCAGCACACATTGACTTGGTCAACACGTCTCCCCTGTCTCCCCGGGATGGAGGTGGCGTGGTTATATGGCAGGGAGTGTCAAGCTGGCGTGGTTATATGGCAGGGAGTGTCCTGCTGGCGTGGTTATATAGAAGGGAGTGTCCAGCTGGCGTGGTTATATGGGAGGGAGTGTCCAGCTGGCTTGGTTATATGGGATGGAGTGTCAAGCTGGCGTGGTTATATGCGGAGGGAGTGTCCAGTTGGCGTGGAAATATGGGAGGGAGTGTCCAGCTGGCGTGGTTATATGGGAGGGGGTGTCCAGCTGGCGTGGTTATATGAGAGGGAGTTTCCATCTGATACCCTTTGACGCTGTTTTTCAATGATATCCGTTTTAGTTTTACATGGAAGTACCAGTTTATGTGGATGACAAACAACTGAAGTGTATCTTCCTTCTTCTATGTATCAGATATGCTTCAGTCAAGGCCCTAGTTAACGGTGTTTTAGATTAATACAGTGCACCGGACAGTATGATGTTGTGACTGCGTGGATGAAATGTTAACAGAATATCCATCACAACACGTTAATAAACATCCATCCACCCCCTTCACATCCACACTCACACCCCACATCCACACCCCCACACCCCACATCCACACCCCACATCCACACCCCCATATCCACACCCCCACACCCCACATCCACACACCCACCTCCACACCCCACATCCACACCCAAACCTCCACACCCCACATCCACACCCTCCCCCCACGTCCACACATCCACACCCCCATATCCACACCCCACATTCACCCCCCCCCCCCACATCCACCACCCCCACCCCCCCCTCCCCCCGCCCGCCACATCCACCCTCACATCTAATCCGTGTTGTCATTTATCCCTACTTGTCACAGCTGACGACGGATCTGGCATCCCGAAGATCAAAGCGAGGCTGGTCGGTGGCACCAAAGAAGGTGAAGGCCGTCTGGAGGTGTCCCAAAACGGGACTCACTGGGGCACCGTGTGCCGGGACAGTTTCCACGACCGGGAGGCGACAGTGGCATGTCGTATGGTGGGCTTTAAGTGAGTGGATTCGTATCATAGAGGCTTCAGTTGGCTTTTGGTTTAGCAGTTGTCCCATCGTTAAAGTGCCAAAAAGACCGATGATCGCATACACTAGAGTTGATAATGTGAACCTCCATTGATATGCACTGTACTAATATTATTAATACCAACCAGTTGTGCTGCCCATTTCGCCAATGCTTAACAGGAAAAACCGGGAACCAAAATGGTTGTTCTTGGCTCGTTTTGTGCGCACGTGAGCTAAATTAGGCCAAGGAGCCTCCTGTGAAATATGCCCCAGATTAGAGCACATAGACACGTGTTTAGAACCTGGGACCTGAGATTGTTCTACAATGCAGAGTTCTACCGCTTGGCCGCCGATAATCTCAGAAACCCCGAACAATGCGTCCTGCACGCGACAGTAATTATCCGCACTCGCTACTTCGTGTGTAACGGGAGTTTCCTACGTCTAGGCTAGTCCATAGCTTTGAAATTAACCACAGCACGTCAGAGATATGTTTGTCTGAGACATTCTGAAAGATTCTACACGTTTCATACGAAGATATAGCAAAGGAACAACTTGCTCCTTGTGTGCTTGTATTTTAGTTTATTCCTTCTTAGTTTGCATTTTATATTTTCTTGTTTGCATTTTAGTTTGTT
This sequence comes from Arenicola marina, assembly GCA_964019135.1. NCBI lineage: Eukaryota > Metazoa > Annelida > Polychaeta > Arenicolidae > Arenicola > Arenicola marina. The sequence goes on along the minus strand of OZ025256.1, from coordinate 4,942,894 downwards.
GTTTTATGTTTGTATTTTTAGTTTCTTGTTCTTTGTTTGTGCTTTAGTTTCTTGTTTTGTGTTTGTATTTTAGTTTCATGTTTGGTGCTAGTATTTTAGTTTCTTGTTTTGTGTTTGTATTTTAGTTTCACTGGTGAGATCCTGAAGCAGCGTGACGTGCAGTGGATTGCGGAGTCCACGTGGCCCATTGTCCTGGATGACCTTGAATGTGACGGAGATGAAGTCCACCTTGGGGAGTGTGAGCACGCCGGGTGGGGGAGCGAGGGCATCAACTGTTACCACTCTGAAGACGTCGTGCTACAGTGTCTGGACCAAAATCAGGACTCGCCAGGTGAGCATGGTTATATGGGAGGGAGTGTCGAGCTGGTGTGGTTACACAGGTGGGTGTGTCGAGGTGGTGTGGTTATGTGGGAGGGTGTGTCGAGGTGGTGTGGTTATATGGGAGGAAATGTCAAGCTTGCGTGGTTATATGGGAGGGAGTGTCGAGCTGGTGTGGTTATATGGGAGGGACTGTCAAGCTGGCGTGGTTATATGGGAGGGAATGTCACGCTGGCGGGGTCGAGCTGGTGTGGTTATATGGGAGGGAATGTCAAGCTAGCGTGGTTATATGGGAGGGAATGTCAAGCTGGCGTGGTTATATGGGAGAGAGTGTCGAGTTGGTGTGGTTATATGGGAGAGAGTGTGAAGCTGGCGTGGTTATATGGGAGCCGAGTGTCCCAACTGCCAAGGATATATCAGGTGAGCGTGGTTATATAGCAGGAGGTGAATAATTGAGCTGGGCTTTATGCGATTTTCAAGTTATAGATATCCTTGTTCGGATCGGTAACATTTATAAACTTAATAATCGCATACTTTTCTTTTGAATCATGATGATACTTTTAAAATATTTTGAAATATTTGATTCATGTTTCTTTCTGTCCCTTTTGTTTTATCGTGTCCTATATCGTATGTTGCAGTAATCGACTCTCCCAACGCGGGTCCTTCACCTGAAGGTTAGTCGGCTTATGGTCAAATAGATACTTTTTAAGTCGTCTTGTCATTGTCTCGTTGGCGATTCTGATGCATTAACCTCTATGACATAAACAGTTATTCTATGACGAGAAATTGTTCCCCATATTTGCGAGAGAAATCATTTTCTTATTTAGCCAAATCTATATTTAATTCTCTAATGGCGGTTTTAGTAAAATCCGATATTAAAGTAAATTAGAGCGGCTAGCATTACTCCAGGTTTAATCAAACAAACGTCACGTGGCTCATCTCCCTAGTCTGTGCAGATAGCATATATATTATTATACATTATTCCACATAGGTACCCGGGTACTTGTAACAAAAAATCTACGTAAAGAAAGTGACATCATGTCAGTGTCTCTTGTTGGCCTGTCGACTAATATGACTGACATAATCTCTGGTGTGTGTTTTGCTCGCCAGATGGCGTGGAGGTTCACCTCGTGGATGGTCCGGATGCGTTGAGCGGTCGTCTGGAGCTGTCGTACCGCGGGGAATGGGGTACAGTCTGCCGGACCAGCTTCAATGACCAGGACGCCAAGGTCTTCTGCACCATGATGGGCTTCCAGTGAGTGCTCCTGGCAATGCTGTAACCGAATGTCTAGGGATCCTACTTTCCCTACGCAGAATTATGTCTTGTGTCTTATGGGGGGGGGGGGGCAGGCATCTTTTACAATGAAATGTTGCAACACACGAGACATGGGACTTCGGTATGTGAAGGTGCGGTATGTCTTGTTTACAGCGGTCCGGCTCGGTATGTGATGGGGCGGTATGTCTTGTTTCCAGCGGTCCGGCTCGGTATGTGATGGGGCGGTATGTCTTGTTTACAGTGGTCCGGCTCGGTATGTGATGGGGCGGTATGTCTTGTTTACAGCGGTCCGGCTCGGTATGTGATGGGGTGGTATGTCTTGTTTACAGCGGTCCGGCTCGGTATGTGATGGGGCGGTATGTCTTGTTTACAGCGGTCCGGCTCGGTATGTGATGGGGTGGTATGTCTTGTTTACAGCGGTCCGGCTCGGTATGTGATGGGGCGGTATGTCTTGTTTACAGCGGTCCGGCTCGGTATGTGATGGGGCGGTATGTCTTGTTTACAGCGGTCCGGCTCGGTATGTGATGGGGTGGTATGTCTTGTTTACAGCGGTCCGGCTCGGTGTGTGATGGGGCGGTATGTCTTGTTTACAGCGGTCCGGCTCGGTATGTGATGGGGCGGTATGTCTTGTGTACAGCGGTCCGCCTCGGTATGTGATGGGGCGGTATGTCTTGTTTACAGTGGTCCGGCTCGGTATGTGATGGGGCGGTATGTCTTGTTTACAGAGGTCCGGCTCGGTTTTGTGATGGGGCGGTATGTCTTGTTTACAGTGGTCCGGCTCGGTATGTGATGGGGTGGTATGTCTTGTTTACAGCGGTCTGGCTCGGTATGTGATGGGGTGGTATGTCTTGTTTACAGTGGTCCGGCTCGGTATGTGATGGGGTGGTATGTCTTGTTTACAGCGGTCCGGCTCGGTATGTGATGGGGCGGCATGTCTTGTTTACAGCGGCCCGGCTCGGTATGTGATGGGGCGGTATGTCTTGTTTACAGCAGTCCGACTAGGTATGTGATGGGGCGGTATGTCTTGTTTACAGCGGTGCGGCTCAGTATGTGATGGGGCGGTATGTCTTGTTTACAGCGGTCCGGCTCGGTATGTGATGGGGCGGTATGTCTTGTTTACAGCGGTCCGGCTCGGTATGTCATGGGGCGGTATGTCTTGTTTACAGAGGTCCGGCTCGGTATGTGATGGGGCGGTATGTCTTGTTTACAGCGGTCCGGCTCGGTATGTGATGGGGCGGTATGTCTTGTTTACAGCGGTCCGGCTCGGTATGTCATGGGGCGGTATGTCTTGTTTACAGAGGTCCGGCTCGGTATGTGATGGGGCGGTATGTCTTGTTTACAGCGGTCCGGCTCGGTATGTGATGGGGCGGTATGTCTTGTTTACAGCGGTCCGGCTCGGTATATGATGGGGCTGTATGTCTTGTTTACAGCGGCCCGGCTCGGTATGTGATGGGGCGGCATGTCTTGTTTACAGCAGTCCGACTAGGTATGTGATGGGGCGGTATGTCTTGTTTACAGCGGTGCGGCTCAGTATGTGATGGGGCGGTATGTCTTGTTTACAGCGGTCCAGCTCGGTATGTGATGGGGCGGTATGTCTTGTTTACAGCGGTCCGGCTCGGTATGTCATGGGGCGGTATGTCTTGTTTACAGAGGTCCGGCTCGGTATGTGATGGGGCGGTATGTCTTGTTTACAGCGGTCCGGCTCGGTATGTGATGGGGCGGTATGTCTTGTTTACAGCGGTCCGGCTCGGTATGTCATGGGGCGGTATGTCTTGTTTACAGAGGTCCGGCTCGGTATGTGATGGGGCGGTATGTTTTGTTTACAGCGGTCCGGCTCGGTATGTGATGGGGCGGTATGTCTTGTTTACAGCGGTCCGGCTCGGTATATGATGGGGCGGTATGTCTTGTTTACAGCGGTGCGGCTCAGTATGTGATGGGGCGGTATGTCTTGTTTACAGCGGTCCAGCTCGGTATGTGATGGGGCGGTATGTCTTGTTTACAGCGGTCCGGCTCGGTATGTGATGGGGCGGTATGTCTTGTTTACAGCGGTCCGGCTCGGTATGTGATGGGGCGGTATGTCTTGTTTACAGCGGTCCGGCTCGGTATATGATGGGGCGGTATGTCTTGTTTACAGCGGTGCGGCTCAGTATGTGATGGGGCGGTATGTCTTGTTTACAGCGGTCCAGCTCGGTATGTGATGGGGCAGTATGTCTTGTTTACAGCGGTCCGGCTCGGTATGTGATGGGGCGGTATGGTAGCGGGACCGGGCTTATCTGGATGAGTGCCGTGGGGTGTATCGGCGTGGAGCCCTCCGTCCTCGACTGCGAATACGAATGGCGGCCAACCAGCTGCCAGCACAGCGGTGACGTCAGCATCTCGTGTAGCCAAGACCCGGATGGTAAGTCACGTGTCACGTGTTTTGGGGAAGTTATATTTTTTAACTTGTATGAGCTTAGGGAATGGGGCGGGGGGGGGGGATGCTTAAAAAAAATGAAATGTCTGTAAAGCTATATTTAATTTTTGATTTAATTTGTTATGCTTTCTGCTTTGATTGGGCACAGCATGATAGAAATAAATTGATATTTAAGTTGATGTTGTAAGGTATGTGTTTATTTACATTGCTGTTGCGTATTGTCGGCTTACGTATATCGTGCTGTAGCCGCCATATTGGACCCTGTCCGGGCTTTTTGAACTTTAATTTAATCATTTATAAAGTTTAAATGTTTAATTTTAATAGCGGCTGGGGAAATCATCACCACATCCACCACAACAAATATCACGTCCATGGGCGTAACAGGTGAGAACGAGGCTTGTGGTGGCGACGTTAATTGCCATGGCAGCAATTGTTGCCATCAAAGTGACAGACTACATCTGAATTGTGGTGACGGTCTGACTTCCAAGGGTAATATATTATGCAATACAAATTGATCCTCTTTGAGATCATGGCACATTGGTTCATTTCCATAAACAAGATTAACGAGATGACGTCACTTGAACGAATCACAAATAATTAATGTGGTGATTGGAGTAGGAACGATGCAATGCTTGAACCATATGATTCATAGCGTTCACATTTTGCTTTCAACTTTTACATTTTTCTTTCAAGTGCTTTAAATACACTCTGTGGGTTATTTTCTGTAGCTCGGTTATGATAAACTTGTTATTATATAGGGAGATTTGTCTTGCGTTTGATGTGTGTTTCCGGATTTGTTAATGCTCGGTTTGATATTCGCTTCGACGTCCCGGACATGTTCCCTTTCGTGTTTCGATTTCCCCAGCGATCGTTGTCTGTTTGCTGTATGTAGCCGCGATGCCTCTCTCTGCCATAGTGAGTGTCAGGTTTACACCGTATGTTCAGCGTCAAGTTTCCATCCACTATGTCCTAATTCCCCGTTGCGGTCACGTGACGAAAGAGCCCTCCAATCAGGAACCGGCACTTTTGCGTCAAATGTACACATTTCGCGGGGAGATAGACATATTTCGCTATTTTCCGTTGACATGTAATTATTGGTCCACTGGTATCATTTATCGTGAAGCAAGTCGGCAACATGGATTGATTAGGCCTTCGAAAGAAATTCACCATACGCTGAATTATGTATCCACCCCATTTCAAATCCCACTGGCTACTCCCCAGTGTTAATGGAGGTGGTGGTGGTGGGTGGGCTGTAGGGGGGAGTCACTCTCGCCGAAATTATCATTCAAAAAGCCGTGGAAAGGCAGATACATGAGAACTGGCAGCTTCCATTGACAGGTCTATGTGTTTGTGCTTCTGTCATGGTAAAAGGATCGGCCGGTTGTTAATTAGCCGTATAGCGGAGATTTCCCGCGTAAAACTATTCACTCTCGAACCCCTGTTTTATATAACAACCCTCTCCGACCCCCCGTCCGCCAGGGGCCTTCACTGCTGACGTCACAGCGTCGGACGCCACGGAAAGCTCGGCGTTCGCGAATGAGACCGTCGCCTATACCGGGACCCCCCCAGAGGTGACCAGCGCAATGAGTGTGACTGTAAACGGGACGAATGACTGGGAGAACAACCGAACCAGCGAGGCAGAAGTCCTCGACGATACGACTGTCGTGGCTGCTACTACAGCCTTTACCGGAGAGGGGACCAACGGGACAGGGGACGCTGGGCTGGAGAATGCTACAGCAGAAGCCGTCACCATGGTGATTGTTGATGCCAGCGCCGGACCTCCCAACATGACAGCGGATGGCGAGGGGTTAACTACAAAAGCTACTACGCCGTCTGGTGAAAGCGCGGCGACTTCCACAGCGCCACCTAGCGAGCGCTATACCGATATCGAGATTGGCGGCCCGACGACGCTTATGACGACGGAAATGACGTCAAGTGGTAAACATGACATTTTCCCCGCATGACGGCTTCTTGCTTTGCATCGGATGCTCAAAGTCGCGAACGACTTCCTTTCCGCGTATCTGGATGACGCATGTTCCCATGTATAATGGACCTGTTGTACATTCAACTTGACTTACCGAATGTGACCTCAATGAACTATCCAAGCACGCCTATCGTATTATAGACCTGTTGTACATACAACTTGACTTACCGAATGTGACCTCAATGAACTAACACAGCATGACCATCGTTCAACTGGTCGGGCGTTTCCAAGACGGCGACCCATGGAGCAAAGATTCACCCATTCTGCTGTAAATCATGTCACCAGTGTTTGTTATTCCAAGCACATTATAGTATTATATATCCCCAGTACCTTACGCCTCCGGTACCTTACGCCCTCAGTACCTTACGCCCTCAGTACCTAATAACTCCAGTACCTTGCGCCCTCAGTGCCTTATATCCCCAGTACCTCACGCCCTCAGTACCTTATATCTCCAGTGCCTTATGCCATCAGTACATACCTTATATCTCCAGTGCCTTATATCCCCAGTACCTTACGCCCTCAGTACCTTATATCTCCAGTGCCTTATGCCATCAGTACATACCTTATATCTCCAGTGCCTTATATCCCCAGTACCTTACGCCCTCAGTACCTTCTATCTCCAGTGCCTTATGCCATCAGTACATACCTTATATCTCCAGTGCCTTATATCCCCAGTACCTTACGCCCTCAGTACCTTCTATCTCCAGTGCCTTATGCCATCAGTACATACCTTATATCTCCAGTGCCTTATATCCCCAGTACCTTACGCCCTCAGTACCTTATATCTCCAGTGCCTTATGCCATCAGTACATACCTTATATCTCCAGTGCCTTATATCCCCAGTACCTCACGCCCTCAGTACCTTATATCTCCAGTACCTTATATCCCCTGTACCTTACGCCCTCAGTACCTTATATCTCCAGTGCCTTATGCCATCAGTACATACCTTATATCTCCAGTACCTTATATCCCCAGTACCTTACGCCCTCAGTACCTTATATCTCCAGTGCCTTATGCCATCAGTACATACCTTATATCTCCAGTGCCTTATATCCCCAGTACCTTACGCCCTCAGTACCTTATATCTCCAGTGCCTTATGCCATCAGTACATACCTTATATCTCCAGTGCCTTATATCCCCAGTACCTCACGCCCTCAGTACCTTATATCTCCAGTACCTTACGCCCTCAGTACCTTACGCCCTCAGTACCTAATAACTCCAATACCTTGCGCCCTCAGTGCCTTATATCCCCAGTACCTCACGCCCTCAGTACCTTATAACTCCAGTGCCTTATGCCATCAGTACATACCTTATATCTCCAGTGCCTTATATCCCCAGTACCTTACGCCCTCAGTACCTTATATCTCCAGTGCCTTATGCCATCAGTACATACCTTATATCTCCAGTGCCTTATATCCCCAGTACCTCACGCCCTCAGTACCTTATATCTCCAGTGCCTTATGCCATCAGTACATACCTTATATCTCCAGTGCCTTATATCCCCTGTACCTTACGCCCTCAGTACCTTATATCTCCAGTGCCTTATGCCATCAGTACATACCTTATATCTCCAGTGCCTTATATCCCCAGTACCTCACGCCCTCAGTGCCTTATATCCCCAGTACCTCACGCCCTCAGTACCTTATATCTCCAGTGCCTTATGCCATCAGTACATACCTTATATCTCCAGTACCTTATATCCCCAGTACCTCACGCCCTCAGTACCTTATATCTCCAGTGCCTTATGCCATCAGTACATACCTTATATCTCCAGTGCCTTATATCCCCAGTACCTTACGCCCTCAGTACCTTATATCTCCAGTGCCTTATGCCATCAGTACATACCTTATATCTCCAGTGCCTTATATCCCCAGTACCTTACGCCCTCAGTACCTTATATCTCCAGTGCCTTATGCCATCAGTACATACCTTATATCTCCAGTGCCTTATATCCCCAGTACCTTACGCCCTCAGTACCTTATATCTCCAGTGCCTTATGCCATCAGTACCTTATATCTCCAGTGCCTTATGCCATCAGTACATACCTTATATCTCCAGTGCCTTATATCTCCAGTGCCTTACGCCCTCAGTACCTTATATCTCCAGTGCCTTATGCCATCAGTACATACCTTATATCTCCAGTGCCTTATATCCCCAGTACCTTACGCCCTCAGTACCTTATATCTCCAGTGCCTTATGCCATCAGTACATACCTTATATCTCCAGTGCCTTATATCCCCAGTACCTTACGCCCTCAGTACCTTATATCTCCAGTGCCTTATGCCATCAGTACATACCTTATATCTCCAGTGCCTTATATCCCCAGTACCTTACGCCCTCAGTACCTTATATCTCCAGTGCCTTATGCCATCAGTACATACCTTATATCTCCAGTGCCTTATATCTCCAGTGCCTTACGCCCTCAGTACCTTATATCTCCAGTGCCTTATGCCATCAGTACATACCTTATATCCCCAGTGCCTTATATCCCCAGTACCTTACGCCCTCAGTACCTTATATCTCCAGTGCCTTATGCCATCAGTACATACCTTATATCTCCAGTGCCTTATATCCCCAGTACCTTACGCCCTCAGTACCTTATATCTCCAGTGCCTTATGCCATCAGTACATACCTTATATCTCCAGTGCCTTATATCTCCAGTGCCTTACGCCCTCAGTACCTTATATCTCCAGTGCCTTATGCCATCAGTACATACCTTATATCTCCAGTACCTTACGCCCCCAGTCTCTTACGCTCTCAGTACCTTATATCCCAATACCTTACGCCTAGGCTCTAGTACCTTACGCCCTCAGTACCTTATATCCCCAGTACCTTACGCCTCTAGTGCCTTACGCCTTCAGTACCTTACACCCTCAGTACGTTATATCCCTGTACCTTACGCCCCCAGTACCTTATGCCCTCAGTACCTTTTTCTCCAGTACCTTATGCCCTCAGTAAATTTTTGTCCAGTACCTTATGCCCTCGGTACATTTTTCTTCAGTACTTTACGCCCCCAATGCCTCAATACCCCAGCTTTTACATATATTCGTCTTTTTCATGATCTTCTGAATCAACACTTTGCCATAGCTGTTTTCTTTAAGTTAAAATGAGTATCTGCCAAGACGCGATTGACCCCAATCGTCCCTTTCTGGAGAGACCAGCGCTCTTCTTGACTTGTCCGATCTTACAGACCATGTTGCGGAAGCCAAATACAGCATGTTTGCCCTGGTGTGGTCATTGCAAATGCCGCAGTGGCGCGATGCTACAGCGTGGTTAGTTGGTGTTGTGGATTGGTATACACTGTAGTTACATAATGATGGGTGGCGCACGATTGTATGTATGCCTTGATTGTCAACTTTGTTCATCTTCTTAACTCGTCAGCCCTCCCTGGCTGTTGGCTCCAGCGTTCACCTTTACTAATGTATAGCCACAATCTCTGGAGATCTCTTTATACAGCTTGCTACAGCGATGTCTGTTCCATTGGTCTTGCATGGCACCCGAACGCGACTTTCTATTAGTATCCATCACTGTCTCGTTGTGCACTAATTGTTCACTTTCAAGCGATTCTTTGCCTGTGTTGTCTTTATAATCTTTGAAAAATAATATCGTACGCCAGAGGTCTGTGTCAAAGCTTGTCTTGTAAAAATTCAAGATTCATTTATTTGACCAAGTACGACCTAAATACAAACGAGAAATGTAACCAAATAGTAAACTTGGCCGGGAGACTCGAGCTAACACCTTAATTAAAGGCCGCTGGCGCTAGAACCACCCAAAGTATGATTTTTTAATAATATCCTACGCCAGAGTTCTATGTTAAAGAGTTTCCAGGGTTTTTTTATATCCATATTTGCAGTCGAGTTATCCTAAAATTATTGTGTTATTGTAGTCGTGCGAAAAATGGAACTTGCAGTATATTATTTTGTTCTTGTGTTTTGATATATATATTTGTATTGCATATATACATATATCAGAAAGAAAATAGAATAAAAAAAATATATATATGTATAAATATATTAATATCAAGTGATGTTACATTGTTCTGTATCTCATTGCTGAAGGAGAAAAACGTGTGTATGTGATTCCTAAAGGGCGGGTCACAGTGCATTAACACCTCTATCGCCACCTTTCAGATGACATCGAGGTGCGCTTGGCTGGCACGTCTGTCCCCTTTCGAGGTCGCTTGGAGGTCAAACTGAACAACACGTGGGGGACGGTGTGTAAAGATGGCTTTGATGACGAGGCCGCCGCAGTCGTCTGCTCCATGCTGGGATTCAGGTCAGTGACGTCATCAAGACCCGTGACTTGAGCGACTAAAAACGCATCACGTAAATGTAAAACGTAAATGGAAATGGAAATCGTTCATTGAACTTTAGGCATAGTACCCATAGTAGATGATAGGATTGCACGGTGTGGTACGTAGACAAACCGACCAACGCTGTTTTCTTTGCATCTCAAACAAATATCGCGATAATTGTTACCTTAGTTACCATGGTTACCATAGTTGCCTAATGTAGATTGAAACAGAATCGAAGTAGGATTTTTGTTAGCCATAATAGACATGGCTAATGGTAGAAGATCCTCTCTGATCATAGGCTCAGGGCTTTAAACTATGTAAACTGTATCCAAGCTTCATAAGTTTAATGCGCCAAAATGATTCGGTTTAGTTCGCTTGCGTGTGCCCCGTTGTACACACAGCGATAGTGGAAGTAAGTGTGTGTTAATTCCTGCCTCTCTCCCCTCTGTTCCGGGGGCCTCCCTGGTTTAGTGGTTAGCGCACTAGACCGCAGATCAATAGGTCCTGGGTTCGAATCCGGGCCCGGGCACCTAATCTGGGGCATGTTTCATTCCTTCATCCTTCATCGTCCCGGGAGGTTCCTTGGCCCAATTTAGCCTGTATGTGCACAAAAGTGGCCTAAAACACCAACATTTCATTTCACCCCTCTGTTCCTCTAGCGGGGACGGCCAGGCGGTCGGCACACGCTACGGCCCGGGCACAGGCCCCATCCACCTTGATGACGTCAGTTGTCAGGGCCACGAGCCATCCATCATGACGTGCGAGCACGAGGCGGTGGGACAACACAACTGTGACCACGACGAGGACGTGTCAGTGGTGTGCCCGGACCCCCAGGGTAGGTAGTCACGCCGCCAGCCACCCACACACACGCCTACATTCACCCACACCCACCTCATCTCACCCACACCCACACCCACACCCACACCCAGCCACACTTACCTGATCTCACCAAGACCCACACCAACACCCACACCCACACCCAGCCACACTCACCTCATCTCACCTACACCCACACCCACGCCCACACTCAGCCACACTCACCTCATCTCACCCACACCCACACCCACACCCAGCCATACTCACCTCATCTCACCCACACCCACACCCAGCCACACTCACCTCATCTCACCCACACCTACACCCACACCCACACCCAGCCACACTTACCTCATCTCACCCACACCCACACCTACACCCACACCCACACCCACACCCAGCCACACTTACCTCATCTCACCCACACCAACACCCACACCCACACCCACACCCAGCCACACTCACCTCATCTCACCCACACCCACACCCACACCCAGCCACACTCACCTCATCTCACCCACACCAACACCCACACCCACACCCACACCCAGCCACACTGACCTCATCTCACCCACACCAACACCCACACCCACCCACACCCACACCTACCCACACCCACACCCACACCCAGCCACACTCACCTCATCTCACCCACACCCACACCCAGCCACACTCACCTCATCTCACCCACACCCACACCCACACCCAGCCACACTCACCTCATCTCACCCACACCAACACCCACACCCACACCCACACCACACCCACCCACACCCACAGCCAGCCACACTCACCTCATCTCACCCACACCCAGCCACACTCACCTCATCTCACCAAGACCCACACCAACACCCACACCCACCCACACCCACAAACCACACCAAGCCACACTCACCTCATCTCACCAAGACCAACACCCACACCCACCCACGCCCACACCCACACCAAGCCACACTCACCTCATCTCACCAAGACCCACACTTACACTCACCCACACCTACACCCACAGTCACAAAGGCCACCCACCCACACTTACCAATACACACCCCACCCACCTACATCAACACACATCTTACCTAGACTATTCTCCCCACCCACCCACACCCACACTCACCTCACCAAGACCACATCCCTCACCCACCCACACCCACACACACCTACATCCACATCCACACCAATCCATACCTGCAACCATACACACCCTCAACCATACTCGCATCCGCACACCCCACCCCGACACCCATCCACACCCACACTAACCTCACCAACACCTCCCACCCCACCCACCCACACCCTTACTTACCCACACCCACAACCACACCCACTCACACCCACACCCAGAACCACAACCACACCCACTCACACCCACACCCACCTAACCAAGGCCACACCCATCCACACCCACACTAACCTCACCAACACCTCCCACCCCACCCACCCACACCCTTACTTACCCACACCCACAACCACACCCACTCACACCCACACCCAGAACCACAACCACACCCACTCACACCCACACCCACCTAACCAAGGCCACACCCATCCACACCCACACCCACCTACATCCACCCTCACCAAGACTATTCCCCTCACACACCCACACCCACACTTATCCATCCACCCCCACCCCCACACCCACCCACATCCGCACTCACCTCTCCTAACCAAGACCCATACCTACACCGACCCATACCGCACGCACACGCACTTACCCCCACCCACACCCACCCACCTACCTATATCCCCACTCACCTCACCAAGACCCCCCCACCCATCCACACACACACCCATCGACACAGACACCCGTTCTCACACTTCATCCATCCACCCACACTCACACCCACACCCACACCCACACCACCCACACCCACACCCACATCCACCTACATCCACCCTCACCAAGACTATTCCCCTCACATACCCACATCCACACCTACACCCACACCCACACTCACACCTACACGCACACCCACACCACCCACACTCCAAACCCACACCCAGACCCACATCCATCCTCACCCACACCTACGCCCACCACCCACACCACACCACACACACCCACGCCCCCCCCCCCCCCACTCCCATTCTCTCATGGTTTCCTCCAATCGCTGATCGATGAAGTCACCGCCGCTAACTGGAACGACACACCTAACTGACTCAGAACTGTCCGATCTTTCCAGCCGCTAGTCGACCCAGCGCTGAGGAAACTGGCCTGAGGCTGGTCGACGGCCCCACAGACGCTGAAGGTCGCCTGGAGGTCAGAGTGGGCAGCGCATGGGGTACAGTCTGTAACATGGACTTCGAAGATGTGGACGCCACTGTGGCCTGCAAGGCCATGGGCTTCAGGTTGGTCGTCGTAATGCAGTCTCTACTCGATGCTCTTTCTGTAAACCCTGCTTATTGTAAGCCTAGCTTCATAAGGCTATATGCTAAGACTATGCTCTCTGTAAGCCGTAATTTCTAAACCCATACTCTCTGTAAGCCGTAATGTCTAAGACTATGCTCTCTGTAAGCCGTAATTTCTAAACCCATACTCTCTGTAAGCCGTAATGTCTAAGGCTATGCTCACTGTAAGCCGTAATTTCTAAAGCTATGCTCTCTGCAAATCGTAATTTCTAAACAAAATCTGCTCTCTGTAAGTCGTAATTTCTAAATGTTCTTTGTATGCCTAATTTCTAAAAGATCTGCTCTCTGTAGTTTCCAATTTCCAAAGCTTTGCTTTTTGTAAGCCGTAATTCCTAATCTAACCTAACCTAGAAAAATAATGTTGCGAGAGAACAATGGAGTCACGTCACCAGTGGATTTTATTTACAAAGTCGGAGGTTATTGTCTGGCTGGTAAGATAATAATTGTACTTTAAGTTACTTATCGAGCTCTATCCCGCCAAAACTAAAGAGATCAAAATACAAATATTAATCAGTCCTTGAAACATCCAAAATTTCTTTTGTCTATATTCCACGCATGCCAGACTGCCAAATGGAGTCTCTTAGCCTTGCCCGTGATATCAATTAACGACAGGTTTTCAATTTAAAGGTAAACGTCGTCAGTTTTTGTGCTCCGGCATGCTTTGTTATAAGTAACAGTGCTGCGACAGAGTTCTGCGGTGTCCCAGGATAGACACGTTTGCCCTATCACGGCCGAAACGGCGATGTTTATCAGGTTTCTGAATTTAAAGAATGAAACAATCGAGTTTTCTGCAAATTATGATATGGGATATATATATATCGCATGGGCTTAGATTTTGGCGGGAAAAGCTCGACAAAAAGCAGCTTTAATTAATTTCTTCGATCTTTCTTGAGAGGTGCCTCCAACTGTCGTCTGCTACACGATTGTTGTATATCGTCACAGTGGCACTGCTCGCGTTCTGCACGGACGGGACGAGGACGGGTTCCTCGAGGTGCTGATGTCAGAGGTCAATTGTACCGGCACCGAGATGACCTTGACCTCATGTCAATACCTGGGTCAAGGCCAGCACAGCTGTACCTCGAAGTGGCTACACCCGGATGTCTACGTCACCTGCGACGCCGGTGAGTTAACGGACGCCACCTAGGGTGTTCTAGGCCATGTTGGTGCGCACACATAGACATTCTGTAGTGTATTACTTTGATCTTCATGCAATGTCAAGATGGCGTCATCGCATGACAATATATTATATGGCTAATTAATTATAAATTGTCGTCTTATGTAAACGAAAATATTTATCTACTGGATGTAATTTCGACAAGCTCATTAATTTTATTCGTTAATTTTATAACCGTGTATATATCATTGTATTTATCTCCACAAAGAAAAATGTAAGATTTTTTTTACACAGCATAGTGATTCAGGAGCTGGGAAAACGTTTGGTATCGCAAGGATTTCGGTTGACTCGGTGTTGGGGTTAGAGAGGTTCCACTGTATACTATGATATTCTCTTCAAAACCTTCAGAGGCCGGCCCGGTAGCTTAGTGGGCTAGAGCGCTCGCATTGGGTGCTCTGGTCACCTGAGAGCGTAACAGCCCATGGATAGATGTTTCGAGCCCCGCTGTGGCCATGTCTATGTGGTCGCAGGATAAAGGTCCCATGTCCTGCTTGGCAAAGAGTAGGGGGTTACACCCGGCGACATGGCTACACTCTCCCTTCCTTCTGCCATTGACGCGATATGACCAAAAGTGGTTAAAGCGTCCTGAATATACAACCAACCAGTCATCAAAACTTTCTTCTGCATCGTCAAACCGCGCGTCGTCCCAAAGTCTGTTAGCGCCGTTTTGAAAGCGAGTTGTCCTTGGTACATTCTTTCAGTGGACGTGCCTGTCAGACTGGTAGGAGGCAACGCGGCGCATGAAGGTCGTGTAGAGGTCGAATACGATGGACGCTGGGGCACTGTGTGTGACTCGATGCTGGACCCCGAGGTGGCGACCGTGCTGTGCCGCAGCGCCGGCTTCGGGTGAGTCCATCCACGGATTCCTAGACCAATTATGCCAGATTCTCTTGTGTCATAATTTTTATTATATCTCATTATTTAGATATTTTTCGGCTGTTGTGTTTGGTATATATAACTTACTCGAAGACGCCTTTGATTAGATCGTTAATGGTAGATAATGTGCCATTAATGGTACATAATGCGCAATAAATGGTAGACAATGTGCCATTAATGGTAGATAATGTGCCATTAATGGTACATAATGCGCAATGAATGGTAGACAATGTGCCATTAATGATAGACAGTGTGCTAATAATTAGAAGTTATTGTTGTACGCCACTGTTGTGCATATCAGGGCCAACTTTGGCCATAAATAATGGTAGATAATGTACCGATAATGGTAGAGTGTACCATCAATGTTAGATAATGTACCGATAATGGTAGAATGTACCATCAATGTTAGATAATATACCGATTATGGTAGAGCAAGGTTACCATGAGTGTTATGTAATGTACCGATCCCGCTATAGTGTACCATCAATGTTAGATAATGTACCGATCACGGTAGAATGTACCATCAAGGCTCGATAGTGTACCCATTGTTTTTTTGGTATTGGAGAACTTATTCTACATGCTACAACCATTGCCATGTATTCAATATCGAACGTGTCGTTGTAATTGCAAACTGTGTGACCTTTGTGACTGACGTTTGACCTCCAGCCCCGAGGAGAGCGAGCTCCTTGACGAGCGTTTCGGTGAGGCTTCCGGTCAAATCTGGCTCGACGGCCTGGAGTGTTCCGGGTCAGAGGTCAACATCGCCGATTGTAACCACGACGGCTGGGGGGACACGAGCATGTGCGACCACGACGAGGACTTGTCCATTCGCTGCGGACCTGCCCCGACGTCCTGAAACCCGCTAGAAGGCGGTGTGAATCAAAGCTCATCATCATCATCGAACATTTGTAGCTAAAAATCGTCTTTTTTTTGTCGTATTGTCATCATCATCATCATCATCATCATCATCATCATCACATAGTTTGTTATTCCTGTAAAATAATTCAATTATTTTTTGTTGGGTTTAGGATATAATTTAGCCGCTTCGTGTCTTGTCTGGAGACGATATTCTTCCGATTGGCGTCATGAAACGTGCACATATAAAACTAGACCCCGGTGTCTTGGTGGATCCAGTGAAACCCAGAGGGTCGGCATATAGGGTGATGATATACAAACTAGACCCCGGTGTCTTGGTGGATCCAGTGAAACCCAGAGGGTCGGCCTATAGGGTGATGATATACCAACTAGACCCCGGTGTCTTGGTGGATCCAGTGAAACCCAGAGGGTCGGCCTATAGGGTGATGATATACCAACTAGACCCCGGTGTCTTGGTGGATCCAGTGAAACCCAGAGGGTCGGCCTATAGGGTGATGATATACCAACTAGACCCCGGTGTCTTGGTGGATCCAGTGAAACCCAGAGGGTCGGCCTATAGGGTGATGATATACCAACTAGACCCCGGTGTCTTGGTGGATCCAGTGAAACCCAGAGGGTCGGCCTATAGGGTGATGATATACCAACTAGACCCCGGTGTCTTGGTGGATCCAGTGAAACCCAGAGGGTCGGCCTATAGGGTGATGATATACCAACTAGACCCCGGTGTCTTGGTGGATCCAGTGAAACCCAGAGGGTCGGCCTATAGGGTGATGATATACCAACTAGACCCCGGTGTCTTGGTGGATCCAGTGAAACCCAGAGGGTCGGCATATAGGGTGATGATATACCAACTAGACCCCGGTGTCTTGGTGGATCCAGTGAAACCCAGAGGGTCGGCATATAGGGTGATGATATACAAACTAGACCCCGGTGTCTTGGTGAATCCAGTGAAACCCAGAGGGTCGGCCTATAGGGTGATGATATACCAACTAGACCCCGGTGTCTTGGTGGATCCAGTGAAACCCAGAGGGTCGGCCTATAGGGTGATGATATACCAACTAGACCCCGGTGTCTTGGTGGATCCAGTGAAACCCAGAGGGTCGGCCTATAGGGTGATGATATACCAACTAGACCCCGGTGTCTTGGTGGATCCAGTGAAACCCAGAGGGTCGGCCTATAGGGTGATGATATACCAACTAGACCCCGGTGTCTTGGTGGATCCAGTGAAACTCAGAGGGTCGGCATATAGGGTGATGATATACAAACTAGACCCCGGTGTCTTGGTGGATCCAGTGAAACCCAGAGGGTCGGCCTATAGGGTGATGATATACCAACTAGACCCCGGTGTCTTGGTGGATCCAGTGAAACCCAGAGGGTCGGCCTATAGGGTGATGATATACCAACTAGACCCCGGTGTCTTGGTGGATCCAGTGAAACCCAGAGGGTCGGCATATAGGGTGATGATATACAAACTAGACCCCGGTGTCTTGGTGGATCCAGTGAAACCCAGAGGGTCGGCATATAGGGTGATGATATACAAACTAGACCCCGGTGTCTTGGTGGATCCAGTGAAACCCAGAGGGTCGGCCTATAGGGTGATGATATACAAACTAGACCCCGGTGTCTTGGTGGATCCAGTGAAACCCAGAGGGTCGGCATATAGGATGATGATATACAAACTAGACCCCGGTGTCTTGGTGGATCCAGTGAGACCCAGAGGGTCGGCATATAGGGTGATGATATACAAACTAGACCCCGGTGTCTTGGTGGATCCAGTGAAACCCAGAGGGTCGGCATATAGGGTGATGATATACAAACTAGACCCCGGTGTCTTGGTGGATCCAGTGAAACCCAGAGGGTCGGCATATAGGGTGATGATATACCAACTAGACCCCGGTGTCTTGGTGGATCCAGTGAGACCCAGAGGGTCGGCATATAGGGTGATGATATACAAACTAGACCCCGGTGTCTTGGTGGATCCAGTGAAACCCAGAGGGTCGGCATATAGGGTGATGATATACAAACTAGACCCCGGTGTCTTGGTGGATCCAGTGAAACCCAGAGGGTCGGCCTATAGGGTGATGATATACCAACTAGACCCCGGTGTCTTGGTGGATCCAGTGAAACCCAGAGGGTCGGCCTATAGGGTGATGATATACCAACTAGACCCCGGTGTCTTGGTGGATCCAGTGAAACCCAGAGGGTCGGCCTATAGGGTGATGATATACCAACTAGACCCCGGTGTCTTGGTGAATCCAGTGAAACCCAGAGGGTCGGCATATAGGGTGATGATATACCAACTAGACCCCGGTGTCTTGGTGGATCCAGTGAAACCCAGAGGGTCGGCCTATAGGGTGATGATATACCAACTAGACCCCGGTGTCTTGGTGGATCCAGTGAAACCCCGAGGGTCGGCATATAGGGTGATGATATACCAACTAGACCCCGGTGTCTTGGTGGATCCAGTGAAACCCAGAGGGTCGGCCTATAGGGTGATGATATACCAACTAGACCCCGGTGTCTTGGTGGATCCAGTGAAACCCAGAGGGTCGGCCTATAGGGTGATGATATACCAACTAGACCCCGGTGTCTTGGTGGATCCAGTGAAACCCAGAGGGTCGGCCTATAGGGTGATGATATACCAACTAGACCCCGGTGTCTTGGTGGATCCAGTGAAACCCAGAGGGTCGGCATATAGGGTGATGATATACAAACTAGACCCCGGTGTCTTGGTGGATCCAGTGAAACCCAGAGGGTCGGCCTATAGGGTGATGATATACCAACTAGACCCCGGTGTCTTGGTGGATCCAGTGAAACCCAGAGGGTCGGCCTATAGGGTGATGATATACCAACTAGACCCCGGTGTCTTGGTGGATCCAGTGAAACCCAGAGGGTCGGCCTATAGGGTGATGATATACCAACTAGACCCCGGTGTCTTGGTGGATCCAGTGAAACCCAGAGGGTCGGCATATAGGGTGATGATATACAAACTAGACCCCGGTGTCTTGGTGGATCCAGTGAAACCCAGAGGGTCGGCCTATAGGGTGATGATATACCAACTAGACCCCGGTGTCTTGGTGGATCCAGTGAAACCCAGAGGGTCGGCCTATAGGGTGATGATATACCAACTAGACCCCGGTGTCTTGGTGGATCCAGTGAAACCCAGAGGGTCGGCATATAGGGTGATGATATACAAACTAGACCCCGGTGTCTTGGTGGATCCAGTGAAACCCAGAGGGTCGGCATATAGGGTGATGATATACAAACTAGACCCCGGTGTCTTGGTGGATCCAGTGAAACCCAGAGGGTCGGCCTATAGGGTGATGATATACAAACTAGACCCCGGTGTCTTGGTGGATCCAGTGAAACCCAGAGGGTCGGCATATAGGGTGATGATATACAAACTAGACCCCGGTGTCTTGGTGGATCCAGTGAGACCCAGAGGGTCGGCATATAGGGTGATGATATACAAACTAGACCCCGGTGTCTTGGTGGATCCAGTGAAACCCAGAGGGTCGGCATATAGGGTGATGATATACAAACTAGACCCCGGTGTCTTGGTGGATCCAGTGAGACCCAGAGGGTCGGCATATAGGGTGATGATATACAAACTAGACCCCGGTGTCTTGGTGGATCCAGTGAAACCCAGAGGGTCGGCCTATAGGGTGATGATATACCAACTAGACCCCGGTGTCTTGGTGGATCCAGTGAAACCCCGAGGGTCGGCATATAGGGTGATGATATACCAACTAGACCCCGGTGTCTTGGTGGATCCAGTGAGACCCAGAGGGTCGGCCTATAGGGTGATGATATACCAATGGTCCTCAAGGCAGGTGGTCGTATGTACAGGTACACTCGTAGTTTAGGTTACACATACTCAAGGTCGTGCCATTATGAAGGGTCAAATATATATAGGGTTAAAGATATAGTCATATATTGAGATATGATCATAATATAGCGAGATATACCCCCCATCTATAAAATTGGCATATATAGGGAAAATAATACACCATTGTCCTTTCATCTCGATCATTATCTGATTCGGTTATTAGTGCAACCAATATACCTAATTAGAAGATCACCGCTTGGGCCCACCTGAAATACCCTGTAATGACGTTTCATTAGCTCGATAATAAACCGTTTTAGATAGATTTATAATAACACAGTGAGCAAGTTGTCGTGACTCTTGTTAGACCAGTCAGAGCATCGATTGAAAGACTGATGAGCTGCATTTGTCTACCGCACAATTTCTGCTTTTTCATATTATTACGGAATATTCAGGATAAATATGACTTAGGCCATTGTGTTTCCTCATTCATTAAACTACGTTTCTATATGGTATCATATACGACGTGTCATTGATGGCGATTTTAGTTTTAGAATTAACCATTAATTCACCCGCGTGAACCGAACCTGTCTTCTAGTCAATGTTTTGGCGCTGAACCTTCAACAATTAACCCTCGGCTATCATTTGGATCATTAAGTGATGGGATCATCAAGTAATGTGGTCATTAAGTGATGTGATCATAAAGTGATTTGGTCATTAAATTATGACATCATTGAGTGGTGACATTAAGTCATGACATCATTAGGTCATGACATCATTAAGTCCTGTGGTCATTAAGTGATGACATCATTAAGGGATGACATCATTCATGTAATGTGGCCACCGTTTTACTGGGTAGTAGTGCCGCGTGGAAGGGTCTTGTACATATTTAGTTTGCAGATTGTGTGTGTACATATTGTAAAATATATAGTCACTGTATTAAGGCCCCTGATGATCGAACTACCGCCGAGAGAGAAGAGTTTATCGTTTGATAGAACAGATCTATACCGTGTAAGACTTCCATAGACGTCTCCCTGTCTATATAAACCCCCAGCGCTGGATATCAATGGTGTATCGAAGGTATAATGAATGCGTGTATGGAACATTAGTTCAGGGTTTCCGCTGTTTTTAATATGTTTATTTTCTTCTTTACTTTTACTTTAATCAAACGGTCATATTGGTGCTCCGCTATTAAATGCTACTGGTCATTAAGGCCATGCATCGCGGCCAAGAGAACCTTCGACTCGGTAAATTATGACAATGGCGCCGTTTGTTTGGCCGCCTTACCAAGGTTGATAAATACTGCCCCAGAGGTAATATTTCTTATCCTACCAGTGCTTAATATTGTTGGCTTTTTACTTAGCCTTAAAGGGTTGTGAGTATCGTTAACTTGGGATAATGGGTAATGGAAATGGACGCGATCACATTGTATGACACGTTTAGTTTTTACTACGTTGGTTGCTGGTGTCTTCCGTCGGATTATGACTTTGTTTAGATATCGATGAATCTGACCTACGTGAAGTGCTTAATGTATAGCTAACCGGTTCTCTCACTCCAAGTCAGTGCTGCTCACCTTCGGCTGCAGCATGTGTTGAAGATTGTCGTTTTATGGGCATGTCAACGCTTAAAATTACATGTCAAAGATGCATACGGGAGGTTTAGTTGCATATTTGAACGTACATACATACGCGAGCGTTAATTAATGCACGAAAGACAGATTGAAGGCAAATTCATGCCGTTGCCTAATTCATTTCAATGGCGAAATTACTATTCCGTAAAGTACAATGCCTGCCTAACCATTTACGTTCACGGTGTTACGGTGACTTGTTTATTCCTTTATCAGATAGCATTATTAACACGCTGCCACGTGGTTTCTACGGAATTGGGCCCCGAAATGAAAATTCCTGTCACACCCGATTGAACACTGATTGCCATTAGTGAGCAGAAAATATATATCTTAACAAACGTTTCCTTGGTAACGGTGGATGTTTTGGACATTGTTCAATGGTTTGATGATTGCTGAAGTTATGTCTCCTGGGCTTTGTGTGTGTGTGTGTGTGTGATGGGGGGCGGTGGGGGCTACGTACCGCCGTGTTCATCCCAAGATTAATGACAGATATAGGACCGACGAATGTATCGCTACTCCTAGGCATAGGACGAATAAGTCTAAGACCCCTCTACGGCTAACGGATACCGTTTTATTGTTAATATATAGGTCATGTATAACCCGAACTCAAATATTCCAGTTTGTTGTCATGGCGATTGTGTGTGTGTGTGTGATGGGGCTTGTCGGGCGGGGTCTGAATGGGGGGTGGGGGGGGGGCTGTGTACGGCGAGGACAATGTTTCTTGTTAATAACCATATGCATCTTGGCGACCCCGACAAACAACGCTGTTGTGAACCAAACTAATCCGTTTTGTGATAATGTCGGGCCTCCCAACCCAGCACCAAAATGTAGAAATAACTATGATTTATGTATTCGAAAATACAGGAAGTATAATATTTTTGGGCGGGAAAGATATGAAAATACATGTACAATAATCTTGGGGGGGGGGGGGGGATAAGTGAAGATATAGTAAAACAATTTGTAAAAACGTGTAGTTCCTATAACACATGTAGTGTCGTGATTATGTTGTACTTACAGGGCAGATGATTATTGGTATACTGATGGCTTTAGCAAACTTTAATGTCTAACGTCATACATTCCTAAAACAAATGTGTACGGACACAATGTCATGGGAATACATCCGTTTTTTATCGGAAAATCTGGGAATGTTGGGCGGCCTGTGACGTCAATAAACGCCGCTCGTCTCGATACACTACGAAAGTGCTGTGTGACAGATTTAACGTATGTTGGTGCTTTTGTTGGTGGTACTCATTAATTGTGTAAATGCTTTATTTATGTCATTAGTAATGACCTTGACCTCAGTACTGTTTGTCATTTTTTATTCAGGATCTTCATATTGTACATTAAACTGTAAAAAAAAGCACGTCGTCTCGTGTACAGAAAAAAAAAGTCTGGAGAGCTAACTAGGTGACCGTGAAATCACTTGTATCATGAGGTCATGTTGACAGATAATTTTGTCTCTACTCCCCATTCCATATCAATTTGTACATTATTATCTTCCGTTTGAGAGCATATCATTCAAGTTTCGTGTTATAGTGGCTATCGTGTGTATATTTTGAATTTAAATACTGAAATACGAGTCTTCAGATGGACAATCTGATGCTTGGAAGGAAAGACCAGACTACCATGTTCACCCCCAATAGGGCTACGTTTTTGTTTTGCTTTAAGCCGTATTTTTTTGTTCGAACAAAAAATGGTGGATAATTCATTGTTGGTTTTCGGAAAACGAATAAAGCTTGTTTTTTTCCAATATTACCATCGTATTCCTGTTGTTTATATTGAGGTTCATGGACAAGTCTTGTTAAACCAGGTGTCGTGGTACACCGAATGCCTCGGCAGGATACCCGGTCGTCCCTACAAGCTCACTTTCATACAGCTCTTTTAGCTAGTATTGCTCAGTGAATATGCGTACAATTGTAGCGAAGCCTTCTAATTAGCATGGTATGCCGTATACCATCATTCCGACGACTTCTTCAAGTGGTGGGATACGTACATTATCAGTGCCTAAATTCTTTCAAAAAGTCTCATTGAACAAATAGTCCTTCACTGAGGCACCATATTTATTTCGTAACAGCATCGATAAAAGTAAAAAACACTTAATAAAGTTCGAATACCTTTACACATACTCTGAATGTATCTCCCTCAAACCTTGAGTCAGCTGTATTCGGTCCCTATCCTGTGACTGAGTCACCATGGTTACTTTATTATTGGAGGATACACGATTGTAGCTGAGACGAATTCTATGAGGAAAGGAATTCCTGTGTGCTATAACCATCGCAGATCTTGCTTAGAACTAGCTGTGATCTATCTTTTCGTTAATTGTTTAAGTGATAATAATAATGTTTCGACCAATGATCCGAGAAATGGGCCCCAGAATATTTACTGGAATAGCTACGCATGATTGCACAGAGGGCCAAACCTACGAGGTGTAACGAGCACTGAATAGACTTAAACTTGCCGTTGGCTCAGACGATGACTCGCTCCTAGCTTGAATTTATAGTCACATAACCAACACACTACTTTCCTTACATGCATTTAACTATGTTTCCTCATACAATTACTCACTGACAATGATAGTGACCTCCGTTTAACTGTTAGGAACCAGCCTAACATCACAGAGCAGTTACTCAACTAGCAGGTCACACAACCTCCTGACAAACATCTTCTGACGTCACACAACCTCCTGACATTTTCTGACGTCACACAACAAATGAATCACACAAACTCTCGGCGCCATCCTCTGACGTCACACAGCCTCATGGCCGCGCACAACAACTGTCGTCACAGAACCTCCTGACATTTTCTGACGTCACACAACAAATGAATCACACAAACTCTCGGCGCCATCTTCTGACGTCACACAGCCTCATGGCCGCGCACAACAAACTGTCGTCAGAGAACTTCCTGGCGCCATCTTCTGACGTCACGCAGCCTCCTGACAACATCTTCTGACGTCACACAGCCTCCTGGCGACCCACAACAGCTGACGTCACAGAACCTCCTGACAACATCTTCTGACGTCACAGGACGCCTGACGTCACACACGAGCTGACGTCACAATATGAAGGTGAACACATAAATGATCTCATTCCGTATGCATGTGGTATATCAAATCACTTCACGCCTGGTTTGA
Organism: Arenicola marina; assembly: GCA_964019135.1. Taxonomy (NCBI): domain Eukaryota; kingdom Metazoa; phylum Annelida; class Polychaeta; family Arenicolidae; genus Arenicola; species Arenicola marina. The sequence continues at coordinate 4,917,870 of OZ025256.1, read as the reverse complement.
GAGATAGGAAAAGTTTTGAGCAACGGAGCTGGGAGCAGAGGTCAGTGAGTACGTTGTTAACGTAGCCTTCCTTCTCCGCTTTCTTCGTTTCGAAGATGACGATGAGCGTGATGCGAGGCTCCACACGGGTCAGGAAGTACGTCACCGGCTGCTTCTGTAAGTAAACAGAGAGACTACGTAAAGCTACAGTTTTACTTCGCATCTGTCGTCATCAACCAAAGGCAAAACTAAAAGTTTTGTTTCGTATCTCTCCCGTCATCAAGCAAAGGTAAAACTAAAATCTTATTTCGTATCTCCCGTTATCAACCAATCTGAAGAGAAGTATTAGACAAATAATATTAGAGAAAGAGTTTTATCAGTTATCGTCTCAGGTAAAGTCGTGAATATACGATGTCCGGCTCTGGGGATAATTTTCATATAATGTCGCGTGTTCAATTTAACTATTTCTGTTGAAGGACACTCCACTTTCAAAAAATAACAGCGCCATAATACTTGTGTGGGAAATCGAGACCGACTACGAGCACCTGCACTACCACGGTTAACAATGAGTCCCGGTCTGTACAAACATCCCTCGGCCTATGCTGCAAGTATGGCAAACACTGTAAAGATATTAGCGAGTTGTCTACTTGCCAAAATCTCATCACAGACGTAGACGACCTTCTCGAACATGTCTAGGTCTGATGCCCGCTCCGTGAGGATGCTGATGACACTGGGCCAGTGTCGTTCCGGCTTCTCCTGAAACAACAAACAGAGCTCTAAGTTAAAGGTTTATTTCGTATTTTTATTTCGTACTTTTTCTTCTGGGTATCGGCACACAACTACACAAGTAAGCATACAGAAATATTAAATGTGTTAATGCCCGCGATAACGGAGCGGACTTAGAAGATTTATTGATTGGTTATTCAGGACGCTTTAACCACTTTTGGTCATATCGCGTCAATGGGAGAAGGAAGGGAGAGAGGAGCCATGTCCCCGGGGGTAACCCCCTACTCTTTACGAAGAAAGACACGGGATCTTTATCCTGCGACCCCACGACATGGCCACAGCGGGGCTCAAACCACCGACCCACGTGCCGTTAGGCTCTCAGGTGACCAGAGCACTCAATTGGAGCGCTCTAGCCCACTGAGCTATCGCCCCGGCCTTAGAAGATTTATTGAATACAATGTACCTCTTGTATGCCCCTTGTATAATGACTTACGTGCGGAATGTATTCGACTGGAGTAATTAAAAAACATACCTTGCATATTACGGCCGTTACAGGGACAAGAAATTTAAAAGAGCTTTACAATATAGCAAAAATCCTTTAGTTAGACTTTATTATGGTTAATTGTAAGTTAGGTATCTTTTCAGTACATTATACTATGCAAACCGACTCACAAATGTGCTTAAAACTCCTGTATGTACCAAAAAGCCTACGCCCCAGCAGTATTCAATAAAGACTTCATGTTCAATACAATAAATACAAATCTTTGCCAAGTCTCAGTTTTGGAGTAGGTTACCTTGACCTTGACTAAGAATGACCTACCGCAGGACACAGCAGGATAGGCGGGTAGCTGTCGATGCCTTGTGGGGGGTCCATCTGTTTCTTGGGGTGATGGTAGCCGGCTCCTTGGTAAGGTTGCGCCTTGCCATTGGTATCCAGAACGAGGCAAATACACGCAGCGTCCGACTTCTTCTGAAAGGTCACCAATCTAAAAAAGAACGATACATTTGGGGTGCTGGTTTGTTAGTTAAAGTAGGGCGCTGTAACATTTGAAGGTAACATATGGCGACAATAGGAAATGGGGGTAGGAGGGGGGTGGGGGCAAGACAGAGAACATTAAATGCAATGTGTTATGATTAATTCATCAAGCTATTTTCTTTTAAATTGTGGGCAATACAAATTTAAAATGCCTCCCTTTCCTCTTTAAAACGATTTATACCGATATTTGCCGGAAATTTATAAAAACAAAATTGAATAGCAGGCTGAAATGAAAGATTAACTATCAAATATAACAGAACTGTAACATTTGCTTTCAAAAAAGGGTAAATTTAATTGAAAGGTACTTTTTGCTTCACAAAAATTCGCCGTAAGTTGGCAGCTATGAGCTATGTCACAGCCACCGGTGTAATCACTGATTAGCTTTGATCATCTATGTCGCACAGTAGCCCCATCTTGGGTGTACGGACATTGGTAGAGGACAGACCAGACCCCCCCGGGGGGGGGGGGGGGGCACTACATATAATTAGGTATATACATACGCCCAAATGACCCATCTGAGACTGAAGTTTTATCAACATTACAGCTCTTGACCATATATTCCAGTTGATATCGAAAGTGTTTAAATAATTAACCTCCATATACATTGCTATGATTGTCTATTTTGGATGCCTTTTTGAGTCAAAAATGTGTCTCTCAATGACCACAAAATCTCGCATTTTTCTCTCGCTCTCCATATACCCTCTATGACCTAGGCGGCACATCCCCACCACGGTACTACTGCAGTGCCTCCCCCCCCCCCCGCCCCCCCCCACTACCCCCCGGGGACAAAACCCGTCCTGAAAGGAGAGGAGAATTCGTACTGACTTTCCGTAGAAGTCGACCGACGCCTTGGCCATTAGATTCTTCATCTCGCCTGGGGCTCCCACACTTCGCAGGATGTCGTAGAAGTAAAGGCTGAACTTTGACACGAGGAGGGCCTTGAACTTGGTGATCCAGACGTAGAGCGGTGGCAACGGGTAGCGGCTCGAACCGCCGAATGCCAATCTCTTGCCCTGTTAAAGCATAAAATGTAATAAACAAACAATTCTTACTTTATAGATATATAATATAGATTGTCTAAATATAGAATCTATCGCTATTGGGTCTTTTCTCTCGCTAACACTACATAGTCCTCCAACAAGTGAATGGACAGAACTGTTCTCACCCTGACCCGAATCATTATGGTAATGATTAGGAGTCTACTGAAATTACGAATCTACTGAAATAACGAATCAACTGAAAAAGCGAAATCTACTGAAATAACAAATCTACTGAAAGTACGAATGTACTGAAATTACGAATCTACTGAAATAACAAATCTACTGAAAGTACGATTCTACTGAAGTCACGAATTTAGTAATATTCATGAATCTATTGATATTCATGAATCTATTGATATTCACCAATCTACTGATGTCACGAATCTACTGACATTTACGATAACGGCAGATTCGAATATGTTGCTTTATACACGATATGACGTCAGAGCTGTGGTTACGGTAGCTGACCTCCTTGGCGGCGGCGTTGGCGGCCCACACGGCCAGCTTGGAGTGCGCGTCCTGCAGGTGGAGCAAGGTGTGGAGGAACTCCCACTCCTGGAGCTGAACCTGCGCCAGGAGTAGCTGGTTGATGACCTCGCACTCCAGGCTGTCAGGGCGACAGAGATTATTAAATGGTCATGGAAGACGGTATAATCATAAAAATGCGACAGAAATGACGCATTGAACGCTTTGATGTAATGGGCTTCAAATTAAGTTTAATTCAATAAAATTTATTCCCCTTTTTTTTTAAATACACATTTATGTAATGTACAATAAATAATTTAGGTACTATTGATCGAAGTAACCTCTTATCGGGCGAGAGAGAGACGGAAATGAATGAAATGTTGGTGTTTTAGGCCACTTTTGTGCACATACAGGCTAAATTGGGCCAAGGAACCTCCCGGGACGATGAAGGATGAAGGAATGAAACATGCCCCAGATTAGGTGCCCGAGCCCGGATTCGAACCCAGGACCTATTGATCTGCGGTCTAGTGCGCTAACCACTACACCAGGGAGGCCCCCAGAGAGAGACGGACAGACTAAAGGCCTGGGGCCGTACTCTTAATCGACCCTAAGGCTAGACGACTAGACTTAGCGCTAAGTGGAAGATTTGTCGAGCGATTATCGGGTAAATACACATTTATGTAATGTACAATAAAGAATATAGGTACTATTGATCGAAGTCACCTCGTTATAAAACACAACATATCAGCCACATTGACTTTAGTTACAATAATGATAACGCATTCGCTCAATTCACGACCAAAAACACCAATAAAGATCTCATTTGCAGCCATCACGGACCGATGTCTTTGTCGTCATATGACAAAGAACATACAAATGCGGAAAAATATGAAATTTGTATAATTACAGAATATTGGCTGACTACCCCGAATGCTAATTAGGGTAACACTGACATAAATTTCGTCTGTCTAATCGTGACTGATGCAATAAAAGAAATGAAGAAAATTAGCCCGTATGGGAATGATTATAGGGCTGATATAACGGCTTTAGATTGACCTTAATAATAGTGCAGCATTAAACCAAGACTTACATGAAATTGGACCGTATAGGGCTGAGTATGGGGTGATGGAACAGCTTCTGGTTGGACTGAATCTGATGACTAATGATCAGCTGAAGATCCTCGTACACAATGCACTTGTTCTGACTGGTCAGCAGCATCTGTTCGTAGCTGGAGGGACAGGCAGTCAAGGTGGGTCGGTTGGTTGTATATTCAGGACGCTGTAGCCAATTCTGGTCATATCGCGTCAATGGGAGTAGGAAGGGAAAAGAGAAGCCTCGTCGCCGAGGTAACCCATGGGCACCAGGGGAAATTAACGTTTAGGGAGCAGTCAATACATATGAAGAAGGTTGGGAAATCGTAGAGGCCTTTAAAGCGGGTGTCCAACCTAATTTAATCGCGATCTGCACCGAAAGTTTACATCTTAAAATTAAATTGGCGAGTGTTAACGCTCCGTTTCGGCAGACCGGTAAGGAGAAAAAAATTAAGGCCACCCGCCCACAGCAATGTCAAGCAGAGCGCCATTTTGCCGGGAGCAGTGACGCGTATTGTGACTATTAATGTGGCACCGCCTTACGTTATCACTCGCAGAGAGAGATCAGGGCCACGGTTTACAGATGAACAGCGGCAGTTCCAAGCCGCGCTGATCTTAGTGTTTCATGGAAAAGTACCATCCAAACATGTTGATATACGTCTTGCGACGATTGACTCTGCAACAATGCCATGATTGGAGTTAGAGTCGCAGCTCTTTACATTAGCGATGATCACGCGCTCTTGTTTTGCTCACACAATAGGCGCAATTTCCGGTTCGAATAAATTAGAGTATCGCCTCCTGATTGGTCAATCGCGGACACACCTCCAAAAAAGGACTGCCGCCTGAGTAGGCGGCGAAATCGTGCCCGGCGGTCACTTCTAACTTTTATTGTGAGCTATAGAGAGGACGAACAATTCTGTAATTTGGAGGATAGACAATTGGGTATTATATGAATCGGTAAAGCAGCGTTAGAGGCCAGGCTGGCGGTTCCCTTTAATGCTATTGTACGTGGTTTAGACTAATCTAGCACATGCCCTAAGATCAACCGCATCTTTAGTGCCAGACTCGGATCAAAAGAAAGAACCAGCATCAATTAATACGATTATTCAAGTTTACTAGTGGACATACAAAGACACTAAGACCGTCTCGTTTGACCACTGATGACGTCTTTAAAACATTCCATATTTTTTTTACATTACCTTTATTTATTTAACGAGGTTCACACGGCAAATTCACATTAAAATTATCCCCTCGAATTTCCACATTATTTTATAAATATATTTATATTTAACCATATTTACATAAATAACACTAAACAATCAGCAATATAATCTTCCACAATCCGCGTTTGAACCATCAGGGATGAAAAGGATACAATTCCACCATTTTCTGTCGTGCGGCGATGTACTGACAGAGCTGGCCGCAGAGATGGCCAAACAGCTGCTCGAGGTTCTCGCCCTCGCCGGCAGGGGCCGACACCTGCTTACTGCTGGAGTCCTCAAGCTTCCTTAGCTCGGTGCGGACATACGAATAGGACGTCTTCAGGCTCTGGATTCAGCACAGAGGAAGCGGTCGGTGAGACAATGCATCAGATTAGGTTACATTAAATAGGTAATTTTTTACAAAGATAGACCCGTATTTAGTTTTACTCTGGTTTCTAGAACAGACATGACACGGCACTAATATGTGAACACAGAACCTAGTAAATGCATTTTAAAAATTAAGAAAATAAAACATATATACACTAAACAAGTTATGTACAAGAACCCTAGTCTCTCTCTATATAAATAAATATATATATACATATAAATATATATATATACATATCAGAAGCAAAGAATGCCACACGGGTTAGGTATACATAGACAGACGTACTTCCATTTTTCAATTGCATAAGTTCGGTACTTTGGTGGTACGTCAAATATTAGAGTAGTTAGCGATTTGTGGTGAGTAATAATAGGCAATCTATTCCAATGGTGTTTAAGGTGTCGACCATAGGCAATCTATTTCAATGGTGTTTAAGGTGTCGACCATAGGCAATCTATTCCAATGGTGTTTAACGTGTCGACCATAAACAATCTATTCCAATGGTGTTTAAGGCAAATATACTCCAATGTTTCTGTTTCGAGAAAAACATTTCAGGGCAGCTAAGATGGAAAGTTCTTTATGCCAAACAAAACAGCCAAGAGTGAAAATCTTGAGTTGATCTCTATACTAGTTACCTTCGACACAAATAACAAAAGAAATCCAAAATTGACTAACAATGGGACAATGGTAAAACAGATGTTCGATTGACTCAGATGCGGCTTTACAAAAGGTACAGGTGTCCTCACTTTTTATTTTACATCGTTTTAAAAACACGTTGGTTGTTTATAATCGGCAAATAACTTTATATTGAAAACTTCTCAAACGTTCGTCGTCTGTTGTCGTTTTTGCAAGCAAATATATCTGTTTCCTTTCGTGTTCCGAGAAATTGATATTTAGTGAGACTGACCATTTAAGTTCATGCTTTCCCGATGATGGCAGTTTCTTAACTAAAAACTTATATACTGCGTTACATACATTGTCATTGCTCGACAAGAAACATAGCCCTGGTGCTACCACGCTTACAAGTTTGGTACCAAGTCGCTCACTTTCACATTTCCATGCTCTCGGAATTGAGTGAATAAGAGTAGACATAGGTTTTTCTAGCTCAGTTCGTAAGCAGGATGAGAAAGACATCAATACGCCCTGGCACGTGAATTTAAAGCCAGCCTCATGCAACTGTATTTAATTTTCTGCCTTTCCAATTTAGCCTTCCAGTACGTTAAAGAAAGCTAATTAAAACACCAACATATCAGCTGGACGGTAAATCATATGAAAAATAACTCGCCTCTCCAACACGACAATATATATGGAGTAGATTTATTATGTTAAATATACTTACGTCCTTGCGACCAAAGAACTTAAGGCTGATATTTTGGCCGAGGAATAGGAGAGAGCTGTAGGCCTTCTCAGCCGTGGCGAAATGACCGAGGCATTGAACCAAGTGACTCCACATAGAGCTGGGCTGTGCCTTGGACGATTCACGCTCCTTGTCCTGTGGATTCAACATTTGTAATACATTTGTAATGACTTCTGAAAACCGTTTGGTTGGTTAATTTGAAGAAGGACGCTTTAAATGCTGTAGGTCATATTGCGACAATAGGAAGGATCAAAGTAGAGAGGAGCCATGTCTCCAGGGGGTAAGGCCCTACTCTTTGCGAAGAAAACCTTTCAATGTCTTAATTCTGCTCAATTAAGTAGTTTGAATTTTAATTTGTAATTTGTCAAATGAGATAATTATAGTAGGGCCTTGTATTGTTACTAAATCCAATAAAATCACTTGTCTCTAGTCAAATACAGGCAACATAGAGAAATACAAAATTCAAGGCAATGAAAAGTTTCATTAACTTACAGCAATCTCCTTAGCTTTGTCATAAGCAAATTTCTGTAGACATTGAAAGAATGTTTCCAGGAAGGCTTGTTCCTTGGGAACTGGTGGCAGGTTGGAAGCCATAGTGGGTGGTTTCTCTCCGCTACTGCACGATCAAAACGGATCATAGCGGTAAAATGTCATATAGCAGTAAAAACATATATATATAATATGTATATAATTAACTGCACAGGACTATGTCTACATACATGTATATACATGTACCAGGGACGCTGAAGATTTATATCAAAGAAGAATTTTTTTCTCATAATACAGTTTTAACAGCTACAGCTTCTTGTTTTAATCAAGAAAATAGGTTTCTTTAACAGCAACCAAGCGTCAAGAGTTCAGATGTTACATGTTTTGTTGTCCCCATTCCCAACAGTCTTACATTTGGACTAAAGCCAAATATTGAAGAACAACTATTTCACAGGAATGGTAAGTGCTCTCAGTGAAGTTTTCAGAGAAAACTGAATTGGACAACTTGGGTTAATTAATTCGGTAGCCTAAAAACAACTGGGTGCTGGTAGAGCCAGGTAGCATTTGCCGTATTTGTGGCATTGCATTGCATATAGGGCATATCAAATAAAGTTGGACAGAAAAAAAAACCTGATATTGCCAGTTAGGATAATAAATCAAACAAATTTTCCCCCAGGGCAATAAATTGCATTAAAGATTCTGGAAAGGTATATACTTTATCAGATAATTAAGAACTGTGCAATACAAAATAATTTGCATTGCAATGCCGCAAAGCAATGCTGCCTCGCTCTAATAGCACACTAGTCCTGCAAGCAAGCTGCTGTGGCTACCAACAATGTCGTGGTTCCGCGACTGGACCCATATCAGACTATGTTACATCTATGGTTGGTTGGTTATTCAGGAAGCTTTAACCACTTTTGGTCATATCGCGTCAATGGGAGAAGGGTGGAGCCATGTCCCCGGGGGCTAACCCCCTACTCGTTACAAAGAAAGACATGGGATCTTTATCCTGCGACCACACAGACATGGCCACAGCTGGGCTCGAACCATCGATCCACGCGCCGTTAGGCTCTTAGGTGACCAGAGCACTTAATGCGAGCGTTCTAGCCCACTGAGCTATCGCGCCGGCCCCCTGTTACATCTATGGAAATAACATATTGATATCATGACATTCATCCCATGAACCGTGTGGCAAGTGGCCGTCATTCCACCATACCACCAGAAAAGCCATATGGGTTAGGGTAGGTGGGGGGGCAGTCTCTAGGGGTGTAGGTGACAGGAGGCGGTCAAGATCGGGAACTGGTTGATGACCTCGAGAAATGATGGAGAAGTTGACAAGGTGGCTGTCAAGAATGTGGAGGAACCCATCGAAAGAGGATGCGGTGTGTAATGTATTGTAAAAAAAATATGTGATTTATACATGAGTGCGCTCCTTCACCACTGAGGGTCCCCGGCCACTGAGGGTCCCCGGCCACTGAGCCATGAATCCATTTCATGGTTCTGGGCTAGCCACAGAGTGTCCCCTGCCACTTATCGCTCCCTGTAGCGGTCAAAAATTTACGCGGGTCATATCGTGGCCGTATACAATACGCCCTCCATACGTTGGTTGTGTGTATGACTCCTACTGGATAGGCGTACCGTGGTCGTATATCAGTAAAGTGACCAAGACCATCTCATTTCTAAGCTTCACTTGCATTTAAACTCAATATTTACAGGAGTAAATATTGTCAACTTTAACTTGCATCATTTGTGTATCGACTAAACTATATTTAAAGAATTATTTTAAATATGCATATAATGCGCTCAAGTCAAGTCAATAACTTCCTGTTTAAATCCTCTAACACCTATTGGCTAAATACATATGGTCAGCTGACATTTGACTTCTTTGCAACCTGTCCAAGTCAGCTGACCTCATGCATTTTTTCTACAGCCAATAAGATGTCTAGATAGCTTGAACAGGAAGTTATTGACTTGTTCTTGACCTTAACCTTTGTCAAGTTTGTGGCACAGACTTGCAAGAAAGTGGATTTGTCCAAAAGTTTGACCAAAAGATCCTTGATTCTTGATTAATGGCATATGGATATGGATAAAAAGTATTTATTTATAAATACTTGACTGTGTAGCATCTCAAGAAACCCAGGTTTTATTGTGACACCATCATTTAAGGCTAAAATAAGCCTTTAATATTTTGGTGTTTTGGTTTGGGCCTCAGAGCTTGCTTACCCTCTTGTTACATATAGGGTATAAACAGGCCGTAGGACTTCCATCTCACGAACCGAGTGCCCGTGGTGTACATCCGAACCGGCCGCAGACGAAGCCGGCCGCTGTCTGAAAACAGACGGTGGGAGGGGGTGGGTGAGCGGGGTGGGGTCGTCTTGGCGGTGTCTGGCTGCCGGATTAGTGTAAGGGGGGTGGGGGGAGTCTGCCAATAGCTAATAACAATTAGTCTTTGTCTCGGACGTGCTAGATTAGCGTTCTATGGCTGAGTGCCCCGGGACCGCCACTATCGACCCCTACGTCTCGCGTATCACCTACGTGAGTAAGCACCTGGATAGACGGGCCAGTGTTCACCCCTGGTGCGTCGAGTACGAGCAGGATCGAAAGCATGTAATGCTCGGCTCGTCACTTACTGGGAGGAGTACCCAGCGGGGCATCGCAGTCCTTGGGACCTGCTCGACGCCGGCAGCAGGCTTTTTTGTCCCAGACCGGAGGAACAACCCGCCTAGACCCCTACACCGCCGTGCGCTCGTCACCTACTGGGAGGAGACGGGAGGAGCCGGGAGGAGCACGCCTCGCGACCTGCTCGCCGCCCGCCCAGGAACAGTAAATAGTCCTCTACACCGCCTCCGCCGCTTAGGGCTGTTAATAAAGATGTTAATATATAAAGAATTTTGTTAGTTTTTGTTATTCATTTCAACAACCCGACCCAAAAGCCCATTTCAGCCCTTGATCATGTTAATATATTAATCTTGTTGTTCAGTCCACAACTGGTAGTAGTGGTCCCGGTGCACTCAGCCAACTAGGCGCTAGACAAAGACCAATTGGCAGACCCCCCCCCCCAACCCCCTTACACTAATCCGGCAGCCAGACACCCCTGAGACGAGACAACGACCCCCCCCTCCCACCGTCTGTTTTCGGCCGGCGGCCGGCTTCGTCTGCGGCCGGTTTTCCCTGGTATTCGTGCCCGTGACGCCCTCAGTCTCAGTAAACCATAGCCCTGAAGAATCCAGGCCTCGCTACTGCTTGGCCAGGGTCCTGAAGTGCAGCCTGCAAATCCTCAGCGATTTGAAACCCCTCCACTTTAATCTGACTAGTGTCACTTTGTGGGTGAATACCACGTCCAATCCTTATTATATTTGAATTCTACATACCTTAAACTAGCCTTGACACATGGCTCTCTTGACCTCGTTCCGGCCCGCTTCCCAGAGCGGATAAGCCAGGGAGGGGCATGCAACAGGGCTAACCTTAAACTATCTATTTACGTATAGTTTGTTTCTTTTAAGAACTGTTGATGTCCACAATACCGGCGATATTCCGCATTTCATTCGTAAAATGCGTGCAGCCATTCGAAGTGACAAGCGGCAAATTTGTCAACAGATGGCGCTACAGGGTGGAAATGGCAAATTCCCCGGTTTTACCGGTTTACCTCGTACAATTTTACTGGGCGCTCGCGCTTGATTCTAAGACGTTTTTGCGCATATCTACAAGAAAATAAAATGGGTATCTTCTGGATGTGGAAATCGCGATATAACGAAGACACAAAGATTGCACAGTATAATGCAAGGCTTCATTCAATCTTAGTGTCATCATTATGTCGCGATTTCCACATCCAGAAGACACTCATTTTTTTATTGTGGGGATGCATGTCCACGTCTTGGATCGAGCGCGAACGCCTAGCAAAATTGTATGTGGCAAAGCGGTAAAACCGGGGAATTTGCTGCTTCCGCCCTGTAGCGCCATCTGTTGATATATTTGCCGCTAAATAGATAGTTTAAGGTATGTAGAATTCAAATATAATAAGGATTGGACGTGGTATTCACCCACAAAGTGACGCTAGTCAGATTAAAGTGGAGGGGTTTCAAATCGCTGAGGATTTGCAGGCTGCACTTCAGGACCCTGGCCGAGCGGTAGCGAAGCCTGGGTTCTTCAGGGCCAAGTAAACCACTTCACCAAACTCTCAATTCTAATCACCTTATAAGACGCTAAAGAAAGATTGTCAACATATAGTGAGGGTCGCATTTCTACAACACGTCTACATTGTCTTTTTTTTACATCGTCAAGCGCTCCTGTATCAAAATATAGCCACTTCACTAAGTCTCAGCAGAACAACAAAAGTAAAAACAGCCAAACTTAGTGTAACCTGGTTCCCGGAGGGCCACTGTTGAAGCGAGGTACCAGCTTATCTATTTACCGAAAATGCTAAAAAAAAAACACATTGACTGTATGCTGAAAACTATGATAGTTCACCGAATACCAACGAGCGTTGGCAAGTTAACTACTGATCAGTTTAGCAGTGAGATTGCATCCCTTATGGACATGTGATAAAAAAGATACGAGATACAGATACGAGATCCGGCTAATGTTCGTGAGTCTCCGAAGTACGCCTGAAGACTACTTACACCATAACGTACGGCCCTGTAAAGTGGTTACAGTCATTTTCCTGCAGTAATCTGTCCCAGTTTACATTCTGGAGGATTTTTTTGGGGGGCGGGGTGCACTATACTGGTAACCTGCTTCGTGTCTCGTGTCTTGTTTATCACATGCCATTTTATTATAGCTCTCGTGACGACCCTTTAAGGTATTTTCGTGACTTATTACAAAAACAAACAATACTACTTCCTGGTCGACGTGCGGGGCGGCATTGCGCCCTTCAGTTTCATGTCGACAAAGAGTGATATAAAACACTACATCTATTAACACTTTGGCTTCCAAAACATCGTAGCTGCCGTTTGTGGTAAAAGCAACTCCACCATATGCAATAGTTCTTTGGCTACATATGTAGAAAGTAAAGATTGCCAGCGAATGGGAAATAAAGCTGAATTGATTATTCGGGAATTCTAACCAAATTATGGTATGTTAACTGAACATATATACGCACACCATCAGCCTACGACCCTGGTACTCTTGTCTTACTGCCGTAATTACCAAATCGCTGTCCCACTCCCAATCCATAACATCCGCCCCCAGTCTACACATGTATACCAAAGTGCCCAAAAGCGTCCTAAAACACCAAACATATCATTTCAACGCCCCTACTTCGAAATTATCAGTGTCGATTCTTTCATTGTCGTTTTTTTTTTTAATCCCACTATCTGTGTCGATATCTTTTTTAGATCCTCAGTGTCGGAATTTAGGGATCAATATCGAATGTTGATTATTGTAATTATGCCTGTGTCGCGTTGCACTAGGTATCCCTTCCAGACGTTTACATTCCAGGCACGTGTTTGCCCAAAACGGATATATTTGTGTCTGAAAGGCCCTACACTTAGACACTTCAGATAGGTGGCTATAGGTGGCGTATACACAGATGTTTTAAGTCGTGGATGGTGGGGAGCAAGATGTCGGTGGGGGAGGGGCAGGGATATAGGATAACTATAACCGAATGTGCTTAGGATCGAGCAATGATAGGCCTACAAATACTGGGCAATGAATTAAAACTATAATTGGAACAGGGAACTGATACCTGGGAGTCTTTTTTAAGATAACGTCCCGCTACAACTGTGACTAGGAATCCCTTTTATTGAGATGACGTCCCACTACAACTTATACAACCGTTATAATATACCTCAGAAGAATTTTTATTAGAGCGTTATTGCACCACGTTTTCGATTGAGCGTAACCTGTAAACGTAACCCGATGATCATTAGGCATCAGAACTCAGGGTGTTTCCTGACCAACATAGATGCGTTTGCGGGATCCGTTTGCGGGACCATGTATAAATCGCTTTTCTAACGTCTTGCCCCGTACGTATCAAGGCCTAAGGGAATTTTCTTAATATCTTTTTCTGTGAATGAATGCGTTAGTTTTTGCAACGTACTTCACAGATGCTTACATAGTATATTGACAGTATTTAGACGGTGAAAAGCAATGGTATGTGTCGAATATAAGGGGAACATTTTTGTCGTCTGCAGTGGCCGTGGCCAGCGCAATTACCAGTCACACAATGCCGCACAAACAAACCAGTAACACTCGACCACCAGCGTTGTTTGAAACATACATGTGTGTTTATCTCTGCGACTAAGACTGACCGTACTATAGGAGGGACAATAAACTAGAGTGGATTTTTTTTAATTTCTGCAGCTCAAGTTTTATATGTACATTTTCCTAACAAAGAAGCATTACCAGATGTTATTTCTTTAAAAAAAACATGATCACAATCCGCCTTTTAGATGGACACATAGAAACTGCATGTGGAAGATTTTTAGACCAGCACATTCCCCACCCATCCACACCCGAATTAAATACCAGAAGCCTTTGGAAAGTAGCAACTTTGTAAAAAGAGTGTTACATGGACTTACTTGAAATAGCATTGATGTATTACTTTCCTTTATTCAGGTGTAACCGTAGTTCACTACTACATTTAGAAATATTATTGGCCAGGCCAGATTAGTGGTTATAGAACCTATATGAAAAGTAATTGTTCAATGAAAATATAAAACTGTTTAGATGGTTTTACATTTGTTACAAAAATGTTGTTTCAATAGGGTTTCAACTTTAAATCTGTTTGTTAAGGAACTTATTCCAAGTGGAAGAACTGTTCAGTTAGTTCGTACATGAAATAACCATTTCTAGATGAGGTTTTTCTGGGCATAGTTATTCCATCACGTGTCCTAATCCAGCAGAGAACTAGTCCTGAAGATTAATACGCTGTTACATATCGTTTGTGTTCTTGTTTATTTAAAGGTAACAGAGAGAAAAAAGTAATATAGATCCATAAAAAACACTATTAACACTTAAACAAGCCTGTTTCAACTCTTTGTTTTAGTTGTATTCTATTCTGCCTCTATTGTGATCGCCTTCTTAAATTATGAAGAACGCAGTCGCTTTAAGCGTTGGCGACTGAACACCGACTGCAATAACTCATTTGTGCGCCGCGCGAGAGTGAAAACCCGAAACGTAAACGTATCGGCGCTAACGGATCGGGATGCGTAGATCAGTGGCGCAGAAACGTGGTGCAATAACTCTCTATTGAGATAACGTCCCGCTACAACTTAACCGGACCACTTTATTTAGATAACGGCCCAATACAACTATACATGAGAGCCTCTTGTATTGAGATAACGTATGCCTATGCCTGTTTTCTTTTTTATTTGAAATAAGAAGCGGGAGGTATCTGGCCGGTTATGGGGACCCAGTTCCGTGGCTGTAGGACAGGCAAAAATCTAGGCGGGCCCTGTGATATTTTTGCCTGTCATACACTACAGCCACAGAACTGGGGCTAGGACCTTGCCAACGTCGTTATTTGAGAAAAGAACCCCACCTAGGACACGCACGAAATCACCAGCGCACCGTTTATGCAATGGATATAGAACAACACGAGCTAATCATTCTGAGTAGCCACTCATGTCGATATGTTCTTTTGTGAGTCTGTCTGTCTGTGTGTAACGTGACGCATTATCTGTCGAATGCCTTAAAACATCGACCTCTCTTTTGCGGAAACATGCTGATGGCAATCGAATGCGTAGATAGCCAACGTAACTCAAAGGCAATCGAATGCGTAGATGGCCAACGTAACTCAAAGGTTAAAGTCAGGAACCTTTCAAATTCGCTTCACAATGGAGAGATAAGACCAAAAATCGCTCTAACGTTCACAGTTTTCATTTAATCACGCTGCAAATTATTTCACGTTTTGGGATTATAGATACCTTGTATATCTTGTTTCAATTTTGCAAGTCGCCCTAATAGCTTTTCTGCCAAAAAATCAAGAGATATTCGACCATCAATCAAGGACGAAAATCCATAAGCGTTGTCGCAGTTCGGTTGGCTCGGCTGACTTACTGAATACAGGTCAACAATTGCGAAACTGCTTCACGATGACGAGGGCCAATTTCGGCTAAAGGCCTTTAAGGGACAATTTGGGTTAAATACTGCTCTCGACAAGCACTGTGGGCACTCACGTGAGTGCTTAGCGTGCTTGAACATGCAAAAGATGCTGACCACAATGTCAAACCAATGGTCTTTCGCCTGTGTGAGTTTTCACGTGAATGGTTAGCGCGCCCTTACTTGCAAAAGGGGCAAAACACACTTTGCACTCCAATGGTTTCTCTCCCGTGTGGGTCCTCACGTGACGTCTTAGGCTGCCCTGCAATGTGAAACACGCAGAACACACTTTGCAAACAAATGGTTTCTCTCCCGTATGGGTCCTCCCGTGGGTCTTTAGCCCTCTCTTACTTGTAAAAGACGCTAAACACAATGTGCAAACAAATGGTCTTTCGCTTGTGTGGGTTCTCACGTGACGCCTTAGGTTGCTCTTCTCTGTGAAACATGCCGAACACACTTGGCAAGCAAATGGTTTCTCTCCCGTGTGGGTCCTCACGTGAGTCGTTAGCGCGGTCTTCTGCGTGAAAGACGCACCGCATAATGTGCAAACATATGGTTTCTCTCCCGTGTGGAGCCTTACGTGAGTCGTTAGCGTGGTCTTGTGCGTGAAAGACGCACCGCATAATGTGCAAACATACGGTTTCTCTCCCGTGTGGACCCTTACGTGAATCTTTAGACCGCCCTTACGTGCGAAAGACGCCGAACACACTTTGCAAACATATGGTTTCTCTCCCGTGTGGATCCTCGCGTGAGTCGTTAGCGCGTTCTGCTGCGTGAAAGACGCATCGCATAATGTGCAAATATATGGTTTCTCTCCCGTGTGGAGCCTTACGTGAATCTTTAGACCGCGCTTACGTGCGAAAGACGCCGAACACACTTTGCAAACGAATGGCTTCTCTCCCGTGTGGATCCTCGCGTGATTCGTTAGCGCGTTGTGCTGCGTGAAAGACGCACCGCATAATGTGCAAATATATGGTTTCTCTCCCGTGTGGACCCTTACGTGAATCTTTAGACCGCCTTTAAGCGCGAAAGACGCCGAACACACTTTGCAAGCAAATGGTTTCTCTCCCGTGTGGGTCCTCGTGTGAGTCGTTAGCGCGTTCTGCTGTTTGAACGATGCACAGCATAGTGTGCAAACATATGGTTTCTCTCCCGTGTGGATCCTCATGTGACTCGTTAGACCGCCCTTACTTGCCAAAGACGCAGAACACACTTTACACACAAACGCTCTCTCGCCTGTATTCACCTTCATGTGAACATTTAGATCTTCTTTGCAGGAGGACGCAGAGCTGAAAGCAGACATTTCTCCATCGTGGGTCTCCGAGTGAGCCATTAAAACGAACATTGCCTTCAACAGACGCACATCACACTTCACCAACACATGCAGGTGTTACGTCTGAGTTTCATATTGGCGGCTCCTTGAAATAAGTTACTTAAATGATTTAGTGCCAACAGTTTCTTTTGCGTCTCCTGGGCTGGAAGGTTTCTGTCGTGGCCCTCCGTGTGGGTCAGCTCTCCATTTCGGCCATGTTCCTCCGTGAAGCTGTACGTGAAGCAGATCCTGTGCGGGAAGTAATACCACTCAGACAAGTAGAATGTTATCACTGTGTGCATTGTCTGGTAGACTGTGATGAACCCCAGGCGAAGATGTCATTGTCAGTGTCACATCTTTTCCTCGTCAAAGGTTACTCTGGTCCACTTCATATTCTGTTACAAGTAAAACACACACAGATAAGCGAAGGACAGGCAACGTATCGACGCTACCGGGAAAAACGACTTGTGTTTAATGAAAAACCACTTACACAAGAAAGTTAGCTCTCGAAATGCATAAGACAAGAAGGCGACGATGTGAACTACACGGAAACGCGCATATAGAATACGCGCATATAGAATACGCGCATATAGAATACGCGCATATAGAATACGCGCACATAGAATACGCGCATATAGAATACGCGCACATAGAATACGCGCATATAGCATACGCGCATATGGAATACGCGCATATAGAATATGCGCACATAGAATACGCGCATATATTGAATAGGCGCATATAGAATACACGAATACAGAATACGCGCATATAGAATACGCGCATATAGAACACGCGCATATAGAAAACGCGAATATAGAATACGCGAATATCGAAAACGCGCATATAGAATACGCGCATATAGAAGACGCGCATATAGAATGTCCGAATGGTGGTGCACACGATCAGATAAAGAATTTAAACTCACGCCGAAACATATATTATTAGGCTACAATTGTGATAATCTAGAAAATGAAACAATCAACAATATAACACTTTAGCCAAAACGCTTTATATTCAGAAAAAAAAATGGAAGGAGATCCACCAAACATTCATCATTTCATCCGCCAACTCAAGGCATAGCTTCCGACCAACGAATTGTCATGTTGTACCCCAACCATCCCTTACAGGTGTGCATGCAGGCGGTCATGTTGTACCCCAACCATCCCTTACAGGTGTGCATGCAGGCTGTCCTGTTGTACCCCCAACCATCCCTTACAGGTGTGCATGCAGGCTGTCATGTTGAACCCCCAACCATCCCTTACAGGTGTGCATGCAGGCTGTCATGTTGAACCCCCAACCATCCCTTACAGGTGTGCATGGAGGCTGTCATGTTGAAACCCCAACCATCCCTTACAGGTGTGCATGCAGGCTGTCATGTTGTACCCCAACCACCCCGTACTGGTGTGCATGCAGGCTGTCATGTTGTACCCCCAACCATCCCTTACAGTTGTGCATGCAGGCTGTCATGTTGTACCCCCAAACATCCCTTACAGGTGTGCATGCAGGCTGTCCTGTTGTACCCCCAACCATCCCTTACAGGTACGCATGCAGGCTGTCATGTTGAACCCCAGCCATCCCTTACAGGTGTGCATGTAGGCTGTCATGTTGTACCCCAACCATCCCTTACATGTGTGCATGCAGGCTGTCATGTTGTATCCCCAACCATCCCTTACAGGTGTGCATGCAGGCTGTCATGTTGTACCCCCAAACATCCCTTACTGGTGTGCATGCAGGATGTCATGTTGAACCCCAACCATCCCGTCCTGGTGTGCATGCAGGCTGTCATGTTGAACCCCAACCATCCCTTACAGGTGTGCATGCAGGCTGTCATGTTGAACCCCAACCATCCCTTACAGGTGTGCATGCAGGCTGTCATGTTGTATCCCCAACCGTCCCTTACAGTTGTGCATGTAGGCTGTCATGTTGTATCCCCAACCATCCCTTGCAGGTGTGCATGCAGGCTGTCATGTTGAACCCCAACCATCCCTTACAGTTGTGCATGCAGGCTGTCATGTTGTACCCCCAAACATCCCTTACAGGTGTGCATGCAGGCTGTCCTGTTGTACCCCCAACCATCCCTTACAGGTGTGCATGCAGGCTGTCATGTTGAACCCCAACCATCCCTTACAGGTGTGCATGTAGGCTGTCATGTTGTATCCCCAACCATCCCTTATAGGTGTGCATGCAGGCTGTCATGTTGTACCCCAACCATCCCTTACTGGTGTGCATGCAGGATGTCATGTTGAACCCCAACCATCCGGTACTGGTGTGCATGCAGGCTGTCATGTTGAACCCCAACCATCCTTTACAGGTGTGCATGCAGGCTGTCATGTTGAACCCCAACCATCCCTTACAGGTGTGCATGCAGGCTGTCATGTTGTATCCCCAACCATCCCTTACAGGTGTGCATGCAGGCTGTCATGTTGTACCCCCAGCCATCCCTTACAGTTGTGCATGCAGGCTGTCATGTTGTATCCCCAACCATCCCTTACAGGTGTGCATGCAGGTTGTCATGTTGCATCCCCAACCACCCCGTACTGGTGTGCATGCAGGTTGTCATGTTGTATCCCCAAACATCCCTTACAGGTGTGCATGCAAGCTGTCATGTTGAACCCCAACCATCCCTTACAGGTGTGCATGCAGGCTGTCATGTTGTACCCCAACCATCCCTTACATGTGTCCATGCAGGCTGTCATGCTGTATCCCCAACCATCCCTTACAGGTGTGCATGCAGGCTGTCATGTTGAACCCCCAACCATCCCTTACAGGTGTGCATGCAGGCTGTCATGTTGTACCCAGAAACATCCCTTACAGGTGTGCATGCAGGCTGTCATGTTGAATCCCAATCATCCCTTAGAGGTGTGCATGCAGGCTGTCATGTTGACCCCCAACCATCCCTTACAGGTGTGCATGCAGGCTGTCATGTTGTACCCCCAAACATCCCTTACAGGTGTGCATGCAGGCTGTCTTGTTGTACCCCCAAACATCCCTTACAGGTGTGCATGCAGGCTGTCATGTTGTACCTCAACCATCCCTTACAGGTGTGCATGCAGGCTGTCATGTTGTACCCCCAACCATCCCTTACAGGTGTGCATGCAGGCTGTCATGTTGAACCCCAACTATCCCGTCCTGGTGTGCATGCAGGCTGTCATGTTGTACCCCAAACATCCCTTACAGGTGTGCATGCAGGCTGTCATGTTGTACCTCAACCATCCCTTACAGGTGTGCATGCAGGCTGTCATGTTGTACCCCCAACCATCCCTTAAAGGTGTGCATGCAGGCTGTCATGTTGAACCCCAACTATCCCGTCCTGGTGTGCATGCAGGCTGTCATGTTGTACCCCAACCATCCCTTACAGGTGTGCATGCAGGCTGTCATGTTGAACCCCAACTATCCCGTCCTGGTGTGCATGCAGGCTGTCATGTTGAACCCCAACCATCCCTTACAGGTGTGCATGCAGGCTGTCATGATGTAACCCAACCACCCCGTACTGGTGTGCATGCAGGCTGTCATGTTGTACCCCCAACCATCCCGTACTGGTGTGCATGCAGGCTGTCATGTTGTACCCCAACCATCCCTTACTGGTATGCATGCAGGCTGTCATGTTGTATCCCCAACCATCCCTTACAGGTGTGCATGCAGGCTGTCATGTTGCATCCCCAACCACCCCGTACTGGTGTGCATGCAGGCTGTCATGTTGTACCCCAACCATCCCGTACTGGTGTGCATGCAGGCTGTCATGATGTACCCCAACCACCCCGTACTGGTGTGCATGCAGGCTGTCATGTTGTACCGCAACCACCCCGTACTGGTGTGCATGCAGGCTGTCATGTTGTATCCCCAACCATCCCTTACTGGTATGCATGCAGGCTGTCATGTTGTATCCCCAACCATCCCTTACTGGTATGCATGCAGGCTGTCATGTTGTATCCCAACCACCCCGTACTGGTGTGCATGCAGGCTGTCATGTTGTACCCCAACCACCCCTCACAGGTGTGCATGCAGGCTGTCATGTTTTACCCCAACCACCCCGTACTGGTGTGCATGCAGGCTGTCATGTTGTACTCCAACCACCCCGTACTGGTGTGCATGCAGGCTGTCATGTTGTACCCCAACCACCCCGTACTGGTGTGCATGCAGGCTGTCATGTTGTACCCCAACCATCCCTTACAGGTGTGCATGCAGGCTGTCATGTTGTACCCCCAAACATCCCTTACAGGTGTGCATGCAGGCTGTCATGATGTACCCCAACCACCCCGTCCTGGTGTGCATGCAGGCTGTCATGTTGAACCCCAACCATCCCTTACAGGTGTGCATGCAGGCTGTCATGTTGTACCCCAACCATCCCGTACTGGTGTGCATGCAGGCTGTCATGATGTACCCCAACCACCCCGTACTGGTGTGCATGCAGGCTGTCATGTTGTACCGCAACCACCCCGTACTGGTGTGCATGCAGGCTGTCATGTTGTATCCCCAACCATCCCTTACTGGTATGCATGCAGGCTGTCATGTTGTATCCCCAACCATCCCTTACTGGTATGCATGCAGGCTGTCATGTTGTATCCCAACCACCCCGTACTGGTGTGCATGCAGGCTGTCATGTTGTACCCCAACCACCCCTCACAGGTGTGCATGCAGGCTGTCATGTTTTACCCCAACCACCCCGTACTGGTGTGCATGCAGGCTGTCATGTTGTACTCCAACCACCCCGTACTGGTGTGCATGCAGGCTGTCATGTTGTACCCCAACCACCCCGTACTGGTGTGCATGCAGGCTGTCATGTTGTACCCCAACCATCCCTTACAGGTGTGCATGCAGGCTGTCATGTTGTACCCCCAAACATCCCTTACAGGTGTGCATGCAGGCTGTCATGATGTACCCCAACCACCCCGTCCTGGTGTGCATGCAGGCTGTCATGTTGAACCCCAACCATCCCTTACAGGTGTGCATGCAGGCTGTCATGTTGTATCCCCAACCATCCCTTACAGTTGTGCATGTAGGCTGTCATGTTGTATCCCCAACCATCCCTTACAGGTGTGCATGCAGGCTGTCATGTTGAATCCCAATCATCCCTTAGAGGTGTGCATGCAGGCTGTCATGTTGACCCCCAACCATCCCTTACAGGTGTGCATGCAGGCTGTCATGTTGTACCCCCAAACATCCCTTACAGGTGTGCATGCAGGCTGTCTTGTTGTACCCCCAAACATCCCTTACAGGTGTGCATGCAGGCTGTCATGTTGTATCCCCAACCATCCCTTACAGGTGTGCATGCAGGCTCCCATGTTGTATCCCCAACCATCCTTACAGTTGTGCATGCAGGCTCCCATGTTGTATCCCCAACCATTCCTTACAGGTGTGCATGCAGGCTGTCATGTTGCATCCCAAACACTTCGTACTGGTGTGCATGCAGGCGGTCATGTTTTACCCCAACCACCCCTCACTGGTGTGCATGCAGGCTGTCATGTTGAACCCCAACCACCCCTCACAGGTGTGCATGCATGCTGTCATGCTGAACCCCAACCATCCCTCACATACTAGTTACGACATAGGACGTGGAACCAGGCAATATGCGCGGCCGGCGCGGCGAGCAAGGGGTGCGTCGCAATTCGTCTTTCATGCGTCTTAAATAACGAACTTAACTTTTTTGTGTTGATATGTTGGTAGAGGACACTTTGAACATGTAATTTTCCATAATACTGGCCACGTCCAGTAAACTAGGTGCACAACAGCTAGATGATTGCCCAATGTTTACACTGATCTGGAGTGATGGGGTGAAAAGTATAGACAGCCTTCGCCGCCAAAATTACAGTTTTTCAATCCTGAATGCAACTACTATTCAAATAGGCAAATTTCAAAAGGACAACGTTCTAAATGTATTGTGTTAACATTGGCTTTCTAAATTGCTTCAGTTCTGTTACATTCAGTGTTGATGGGTATTTTGACAAACAATTTCAGGAGAACCACAACCTAGACCAGTACTGTCACTTTTCCATTTTCACAGTGAGCCAGCTTACATGTACTTATCAGCTTATAATGCTTTGGATCAAATTGTGTAGCATTTCTAAGTTAAGCTAGTGCGGCAAACTTACAATCCAAGAAGTATATACCGGTACATGTATGCAGTTGGGTTCGACCATACTTCAGTTCAACGGGTCCTTTCACATATGCTAGCAAAAATATAAAATCTATGCTTCCTCTATATGGGAATGCTGGAAAGCCTGAATTTAAAAATAAATAAAAAAATTTAGCTTTTCATAAGTGGACACTTGTCTGGATAAAAATTAATAATTTGTATAGCTCATCTGTCTATGTTTAGCTTACTGATAGCTTTAGTTCTGCATAATACTTTAATTGTAATATTTCCTTTCAATTTCGATCCATTAGATTACACTTTCTTTTGCTACTTTTGACATAAACACACAAGGAAACAAAAATTATTTGATAATTGTGGCATCTTTAAATATATTGAGCTTTTCATCAAGAATCGATCTGCAATGTAAACATACAGAATCAATATTAATTCAGTGTATAATCTTCAAGATTCACTACTCATACATTGCATGAAAATGATGATAATAAATCCAAGTTATAAATTTCTATTTGTCTCTTTGCACTGGATTTGCTTCGACCATATCAGTTTAATTGGGTTAACTACATATGGTACAAAACAAAACCTGCAGGTATTTCAAATGTATGTTCAAATGGTATATCTTTTTCATACTTCATCAAATTCATAACATTCCCTTTTAAGGTTGTTCCATTAATTTTGATTAAATTACACCTTTCATAGCTACTTTTGTTCTGTTGTCTATAGTGTATTAGATTGTCTTCCATCAATTTAAATGAAGAAAAGATCAATTTATGACTTAAATAAACTAGGACATTATATGGTTTAAAGGATATAATAATCATCAACTTTGTTTGACATTAAGTCAGCCCTGGGTGATAAATATTGTTAATGACATTTGCACATTAAGACAATTTTATTTAAATAGTGCTTTCTTGATTGTAATGCAGTCTGTGGACTGTTCTATTTCTTTATAGATATATTTAAGTGACCTTGTCACCTGCAATGCACTGATGTCTACATTGAAATAAATGCTGCAATAAACTCTGTAATGATAAGATGACCTTTTTAGGTTATCCGACTTAATTTTGATTAAAGTACATCTCTTTGGTACTGTTGTCCAAACTAAGAAAAATATCCATAATAACAAATAGTACATATAAGGACACGATTAACATTAAACATTTTTGGCAGATTTTCTATATATTTGTATTTAACCAGCATAAATGTAGTATCTCGGTACTGGTCCGGTGGGACATAAGATAAGTAGACCAAAAACAACCAGCAGTGTCAGCATGGAGAAATATTGTTTGTGTCTTAAAACAGGATAACAATGAAGTATACATGTAAGTTTAGTAAGCTTATCATTAAAATGGTCTAGTGTTGCTTTCTCACGGGCTGGTACAAAAAGCCGAAGTAATGCCGAAAACCACTGAAGTTGATACAAATCGACACTAAGGGCAAATGTGTGATGATATGATGATATTATGAAAGCCCTTACCTCAATGCAACATAAAAAGTGACATCAGAAATGTGTATATATATCCACATATAAGTTTTCCATGCATACGGCTCAGCGGTCTCAGCTAGCCATACATGACCATTACAAGCAGAGCTCTTTGCTTGTAATGGTCATGTATGGCTACGGTCTCAGCCCAAATGGCCAAGGCACAAGGGCGGGAATATGGGTACAGGCAGGCTGGCTATTAATAGAAGCAAGATGGGAGTGACAAGTGGCGTTGGATATTATTGACTATGATTGCTTTCAGTTCTGATGGGATTGGTAACAGAGCGGCAATGGCATTGGGCTTTCACAGTGGGGGAGCGTGCATTGGAGATACAGACAGAAGACTGAGAACTTTATAATCGTCAGCAGCAGACACTTTGTCGCAAATAGACTAAATCACAGACAATGAAAGGCTCTATAGTTGCCATGGCGTGCGTGGCTGGTGCAAATATAGCTCAGAGCACATTCGGCGCCATGGCAACTACGTCATTTTATGATGTGTGCTTTAGTATGTTTACGAAACTGCGTTTCATGCCAATGTAGTGTCAGCATGGAGAAATATTGTTTGTGTCTTAAAAAAGGATAACCTTGCAGTACGCACATAAGTTTGGTATCATTAAAATTGCACAGGGTTGCTTTGTCGGGTCAGTGATTTTTAAAGCGATCACGCCAAATTTGCGGAAAATATGGGCCGAAACGTGAGTCTACAGCATTTATGACTTTGACTTTAGTCTTTACAGCATTTCCAATCAAAATAGTTTTTACATTTAAAGAAAAATATTGCTGGATGAGGAACTTACCTCGATTCAACAAAACATTGTCATCTTTTCTATCACTCCGGCGTTAGTTCAGAAGTTCAATGGTTGTTTCTGGCATTAAAACAGCATATAAGCTTATTGACTAAGTCTCTTCAACAAGTTTCTCAAGATGTTTTGAACGGTCCAGCAACTTTTGATTTGAAACATCCGGGCGATTTAGACACAACCTTGACCTGCCATACAAAGTTTTTTTTAAATTATGTAGCGTTCGAGTCGTATTTTCGCATGAAATGTTCAGCAGCAGACAAGCCAATCCTAAAGTTCTAGGATTTATTTTGTAGTGGAATATATATATACATCAATCCATCGTGGTAAATGTTAACCCCTGGGTTACAGATGTTAACCCCAGTGGTGGGTTTCACAAAGCTTTTTAATACCGGTATTAACGCTAATACCGGTATTAAATAGGTATTAACTTAAGACCAACTTTATGACGTGTTTCACAAAGACGGTATTAAGGGAATGTCAGTATTAAACTCTGTATTAACTTTAATACCGAGTCGTAGCAGGTTTAGCGCTGATAATACCGACTGAGGAGCCACAACTTGGCACAAGTCCTTTGATTTGATGGCCATAAATGCAGTCGACGGCACATTCATATGGGCAGGCAATCCTGTTTTGCTGTGTCATCGTTTCAAGATTTATTGTGACATAGACTTTTCGTGTTCCATGCTTTATGATTTAGAATAAAACTAAAAAAAGGGGCGGTAAATCTAAGCAGTTTGGAATCATTCCATACCGATGCCACATTTACAAACAGATCGAGCCACGATCTAGCAAGTTACGCTTTTATGAGCATAATTGACCGTGGCCTGCGTCATATGTTCGCTTTGCGAGTTCATGTCGTCATAGAGCTAGAAACTTTGTATTACATTGTTGCGCTCACCTCAGCCTTCAGACCGATGCGATAAACATCATGCCACATAGATGTAGATGTTTATTGATCTCGAAACAGATGGGCAAAACATTGATAACATTTATTTGATAGCTGAAAGAAGAGTTTCACGATGGATATAACCACCTCGAGGTCACTTTTGCCATGATTATACTTCCATACCAGCATGTAGATCTATTTGAAAAGTTAAAATATTTGTCAACCGTGTGTAATCCTTCACCCGGCGCCTTAAAATAAAGCGTTGGTTGGATATAGCGTTAGACCACACATAATAATTTAAATGAGGTAAGTTTGCCCGAACCTGACCCATTCGTAGGTAAAAACAGTTCGATTTAGAAATCGAAATGTATAAACTAAGCTTATAGATCTATAGATTTGTCGCGATATGTTGTGACGTCACTCATCGATATTAAAGTCGGTATTAAATCGCTTAATACCGGTCATAGCTAATACCGTCTTTATTTGCGTTTGGGAAACGGTATTACGAGTCGGTATTACCTAAGACAAAATTTGCCGGTATTAAAGTTAATACTGGTATTAACTAATACCATCTTTGTGAAACCCACCACAGGTTACAGATGTTAACCCCGGGTTACAGATGTTAACCCTGGGTTACAAATGTTAACCCCGGGTTGCCGATATTAACCCCTTGGTTACAGATGTTAACCCTGAGTTACAGATGTTAACCCCGGGTTACAGATGTTAACCCTGGGTTACCGATGTTAACCCCGGGTTACAGATGTTAACCCCCGGGTTACAGATGTTAACCCTGGGTTACCGATGTTAACCCCGGGTTACAGATGTTAACCCCCGGGTTACAGATGTTAACCCCGGGTTACAGATGTTAACCCCGGGGTTGCTGGTAGGCCGGAGCGCTGACTGGATCTGTCCCTCACTGGCTGCCTGCTAGCCCCAAGTCGCCCAATTCAAAGAATAACGTCACACGGGACTACCTGCCTGCCTGACTGACTCTCCTCGGACCGCCACAGCGGCCCGCTATATATTTACTGAACATGAATATTCATAAGGTGCGCTGCCGTTCCGCGGACGAGCGTGGACGGCAACAACCACTGCGTTTAAACACTTCTATACAAGCATACACACCACAACAATCCAGAACACCAACTTAAATGCAAAGTACAATCATTCTCCCATCAAAGTCTGGTTCTAGAATAAACAAGTACTCACGCAAAAGAACTTGAACGTACTATTTTAAGTAACCGGCCCGTCGTAGCTACTCTCTCTCTCTCGCTCTGTATCAGAGACTTATCGCTTCACCCGTGCGGGTAATTATCCGGGGTTAAAATAGTCACTATTGTAAACAATCTGTTTTTCGCTACAATTAAACGATGTCAGCCGCTAGGTGGCTGAGCGCTGGTTCCCTGGTCATTCAGCATTAATAAGCATGTAGTTACACTATGGGTAAAGACCACCCGTAGGGTTTAGTGTGCGAACTCATGTGTCACTCTCTCTCCACTTTGATAAGCTGATCGTCTGGATCCTCCACTGGCTCCCCATTTGGTCGTAAATAGTATCCATACGGGAGGCGCCGACCCCGGATTTTAAAAAAACAAAAAGGGGGTGGGGCTGTCTCAAAAATGAATAATTTACCCGTGGCGGCCTAGTGTGTGGCAAGTCCTTTGTAGTCGGGTGTATTCTGCTAGGCCAACCCCAGCAATCGGTGCATGCCGAGAGTAGGTCCATAGCAAACCCTACTATAACCTTTGACCGATCTGTCGCGTTTTAACTCGTAATTGATGGTTTTTCCGTCTATCTGCGGGCCACCGCGGTGCCTGCTTGCGTGGTACGTTGGCCTTGAAACTTGAGCTCATGCTTTCTAGCGAGCGTATAAGCCCTTCTCAAAATTTATGCATGCGGCACCAGAACGAGGCTGCCCGCGCAGCAACGCGAAACGTCGGTGGCAACATGGCGCACTGATGTGTTCCCTACTGTGTTAATGGCAGCTGAAAACAGCTTCCACCAATTGCTCAAGGACAAAAAAATACGCCAAGAATGGATGGTAATAATCCGAAGTGATGGTGGGCCTAATTTTTAGGTATTGGTTCACTTATTGCCACTGTTATTTGATGAGAATAGTCGAATGTATCGCCTAAAATTTAGTTTACACCGACTACAAAGGACTTACAACACTGACCCTACATTGCACAGTCACTAACAGTAAACACGTCGTCGCTTGGCAGGGCCTACCGGTATCCTATCTGGATATTGCATGGTCTAGTGAAGATCATGGAAACCATATGGCCCTTCCAGATCCCGCCTTGCCCAAGGCCAAAGATAGTCACAATATTGTTTCTTGGCTTTGTGTGATAGATTTATGTTTTGACCCTTGACACTAAACAGTGAGGTATGACGCATTGATTGACTTTAATGGCGTGTCCTATGTGTCAGTTGGCCTTATCTCAAATTAATGGGGCAGTCTCCATCTCCATACAGTCACCTCTCTGGGGCCATCTCTTTCTTCGGGGGTTACCCCATGGAGTACTGTGGTGGGGATATGTTAATACATGTAATTCTGCATGTATTTACTATTCCTCTTTCTGACAGATAACAACTAGCACTGATGTGCTGGGAGCAATTTACCAAAGACGATTTTAATTGGAGCGCTTTAAGAAAGACGCGGTGCCGTTCAAGTTTGGGTGCATAATAGAGTGAACATTACAGTGGTTTATATCGTCCGCATATATTCTTACCCACTATATAAACATATGGGAGCTAGAAAAAGACATCGCGCTGTAAACAAAACATATCAACATGATTAGGTGTGTTTCTCATGACATTGTAGGACCAACATACATACACATCCGACACATATACCACTGAAGCTGTCCAAGAGGAGCCTCAAGTGATAGAAGAAATCTGACACAGGTGCAAATGAAAAGCAATTCCCCGGAAAGAAATACAAGAACTTCAGTCAAACTTGGCTGAAGAGGACATTGAATTGATGAGAAAATAAGTCGTCATTGAGCGTTTTGGACTTTGACAATGGTATGATAATCTTTTGTTACAGGCTTTTCTAATTACTATGTGGCTCGAACCGTCAGCCCAGCATCTTTAGGTTGCAAAGGCTCCTGCAATATATGCCTACAACCGGCATCCACTGCTTGAACGATCATAATTAATGCAATTATAATGTAACACGAAGCATTATTATTATTGCAATAGTAATATTTTTAACTCGAATATTAATTGATCAAGTGCACTTTATCGTCTCAACCTGATTTATTTATTAGCCATAGCTAGACGATCCGTGGAGTGACCCCCAGATTTTTGATGTTCTATTACAAGCTTCTGGATCACGCTGTTGTCATCAGCCGCAGTGTACTTTTTCAACAGCTCTGTGGCAAAATTTGCACCCATGAATAGGAGGATCAGTATTATGATTAGTGCGGTCTGGATTCCGCCACCCTCTCCCTACGCTGAAAGGACCACCCGGGCCACGTCACGGTCGCTTCAACCCCTCTACCTGCGTTGTAATGTCTCGGTCGGGCTTGGTCATGACTTCAACCTCACTGCACCTCACTGCAATGGGGGCTGCAGGAGTCGGGTGGATGGGCGTGGGGGTGAGCAGAGAGGAGTCCAATAACCTTGCTTTTATGTGGGTGGGCGGGCGGGGGGCGGGGGGGAGAATGAAATTGGTGCTGCTAGGGCGTGCGCAGGAATTATTGAAATGAGGGGAGGGGGCGCACAATAATGGGCTCCGCACAGGCCACAGATATACCTTAGAGTCTGAAAGTGGGGTGGGGGGACACGTGCTCCCTCTGCACGCCCAGGCACGATGGGTGCGAGTGCACGGGGTGGAGGGGGTGGGGGGGGGGGGGCAGGAGTGTATGATTCTGACGAGTGAGGGTGAAGGCGGTGGAACCTGTGTTTCTCCTCCCTTCCCATGACTGCGGCCGACGGCTCTCCCAATATAAGGGCCCCTGAGGGGGGGTAGCCATGTCGCGTGTCGATTTTAAGAAAAAGGTCCATGTCGCGTGTCGATTTTAAGAAAAGGTGCATGTCGCGTGTCGATTTTAAGAATAGGTCCATGTCGCGTGTCGATTTTAAGAAAAGTTCCATGTCGCGTGTCGCTAAGTCTTATGTCGCATGTCGATTCTAAGACAACCCCAATGTCGCGTTGTCGATTTTAAAAATCGCCGTGTCGCCGTGTCGAAAAAGCCCCTATGGGGCCCTAATATATCACCTCACAATACGTAAACACTACGGTGCCTTATCGCGAACTGCGAACAGCGCGCACTGTCTGGATCCTGCATTAACTTTAACATGGGAATCCCTATAGGGAATGTTTGGCCCTCTAGCGGGAAAAGTAAAATAGAAAGTATCTTGTTTTAACTAAGAAACAACCAGGCGGTAAAATTAGACGTTCAGTGACACGAATCTGATCTCTCTATTCCCAATATTAACTATACAGTGAATTTAATGCGTATTTAAATATTTCATTTTTTTGAAATCATGTGACGTCATTGACTGCGATTTTTTTCTTCGGGAAATGGGTCATACCGACTTTCTCAATACATCATTGGAGGTTGACGACGATTGAGAAAGATTAAGAGGGAAAACAACGTGCATTGAATTTGAACATAAGGACAAGGTGAACTATGACGTCATTTTGCGCGAAACCTCTTCCTACGCGCCAAAAAATGGTCCATATTAAAGTTGTGTCCCCTAATCAGTGGAACATTTTGACGCTAGTCGCATCTCTTTAGGACAAATATTAAGCAAGCCTTAGCACTTTTGCATTTTTCCTTTAATCGGATGGCCTTGACCCTTGACCTTTGACCTTTGACATTGGGACGTCCGTCACTTGAAAATTGTAGAGGCTCGGACATGCCATACTTCCATAAAAATTGATGAACGAGAGCTGTTGTCGTTAGGACAGTAAGGTGATACGAAAAAAAATACAAACACATACCGCGGGATTGAAGTGGCTAAAAGTCGGAATATTGATATTTCGTCTTAATAATCAACTTTAACATTGAACCCTATAAGCAAAATGTTGGTACGATGAAAGTTCTTGTTCGTTATTTGAGGGTAGTAGTAGCTGTTAATTTTGCGCTTTGACGAGCTGGCATCATCCGACTGGGTGATGTCTAACTACTGTAACGTCAGACTGGGTGACGTCAGACTACTGTAACGTCAGACTGGGTGACGTCAAGCTACTGTAACGTCAGACTGGGTGACGTCAAACTAATGTAACGTCACACTGGGCGACGTCAAACTACTGTAACATTACAATGGGTGACGTCAAACTACTGTAACGTCATAATGGGTGACGTAGCATCACACTGGGTGACGTCACACCGCCGAGACGTGACACTGGGTGACGTCACAAATCCGTAACATCAGGCTGGATGACGTCAAGCGACTGCGTCATCACAATAGATGATGTAACATCACACGGGTTGAAGCCATACCACCGCAGCAGCGTCTTGTGATACATCACCCCGCCGAAGCAGCATCGTGTGATACGTCACACCGCCGCAGCAGCATCTTGTGATACGTCACACCGCCGCAGCAGCATCTTGTGATACGTCACACCGCCGCAGCAGCATCTTGTGATACGTCACACCGCCGCAGCAGCATCTTGTGATACGTCACACCGCCGCAGCAGCATCTTGTGATACGTCACACCGCCGTCACATAAGACTGGGTGGCGTCACACAAACCTAATATCAAAATGGTTGACGTCACACTCCCGCAAATTTACAATGGGTCACGTCACACTGCCATGAGATCAGACTGAGTGACGTCACACGGCTGCAAACTCACAATAAGTGACATCACACCCCCATAACATCACGCTGGGTGACTCACACCGTTGTAACATTACACTTGGTGACGTCACACATGACCTTACATCACCATAGCATTACAATAAGTGACGTCACACCGCCATAACATTACATTTGCTATTGTCACAAACATAAGGTCACACTGGGTGACGTCATACAGCCGTAACATCACACTGGGTGACTTCACACCGATATAACAACACACTAGGTGACGTCGTGCAACCGTAACATCACACTGAATGACATCATACAGCCGTAACGTCACACTGCGTGACGAATTGCTGCAATTAAAATGTATTTGCAAATGTATTTTTACATATTACAATGCAAGTAAAGCGTACACAGTATACATCATGCTGTTCTCACCTATCTGGTGCAAGGCTGTATGGCACAGCGCAACATATTTATACCTGTGCATTCGATCACGTGCCCAGCTCAGTTCGTAAAAAATGACCGGAAATGAATTGATGTTAATTTAGGCCGTTAATTAAACTGGGCCTAGGAACCTCCCGGGACGATGAAAGATGAATAGATGAAGCATGCCAAATTAAGCGCCTACCAGGGAGCCCCCCCCCCCCTAGTTGGTAAGCAGACTGAGCGGCAGAAAAACAGGTCGTGCATGGGTTCGAACCCTGTCACCTGCACCTGGGGCAAGGTTCACTCCACCCCGTTCCATCGTCACGCGATTCACTGGCCCAATTTAGCCTTCAATGTACACACAAGTGGCCTGCAACACAACTTTTAATTTTCTATCTCGCGATCGTATTAAATTTGGTAAATTGAACTACCATGCGGTAAGTGGCGCCATCTACCGGACCATTCCACTAAATTGGACTTACAAAACATACTTTCCAAGTATTCCAATTTAGAGCTATAGTGACGAATAAGTAGTCAACAACGTATGTAAAACGGGTCCGTCGTTTATGTTAGAGCTCACGACGCTGAATAAAAAAATAGAAATCTCACGAGAGGAGCCCCCGGGAGGTGTAGGAGCCTTTCACTCAAACGGCCTCATGCGTGACGAGGTCCAACAAAGCATAGGCCTCTTGTGGCGGGCCTCTGTCGACAGGGAAGTAAACCTTCTGCGTATATGCAAGCGTTCAGCGATTGGTCCGCTACGAACAAGCTGAGAAAATGAGCCAGCCCTCAGCAGGTGACAGTGGACTCCGTCGCTCGCAGCACAGCTCAGTCGAGGCTTGATATTTGGATAGCGCGCCGGCGTGACCTGAGTAACTCACACGACTGTTCGAGTAGACAGACGTGAGGTGAATATCTTCTCAACAACCGTGACGATCTTCACTGTAATACTGCAACTAGGAGGCGGAGACCCAGGCAAATGAGGTACGTATCGGGTTGTTATTGCTCCACGTTACCGCGAACCAGTATTTCAGCATAGCACACATATTAGGCCTACATATACACGCGAATCACGCATACCGTGTACTGCAATAATCGTTTCGTGCGCTCTAAGATGATAACAGATAAGAGACCACGAAACATACCACGTAGTTATATACACGATTCGTGATTCAATGTCGTGAAGGAAGTGATATATAAGAGGGGCGGGTACAATATACACTTCGGTATGATACTGATAAGCATCACTTATCAGCTAATTTGATGTCGTCCGAATTGTTCTCCGTACTTCTATGTATATAGATCAATCACTGACGTTGATTTATCGATCATATATGCAAGCTACAAGAGAGGTAGGGAGGGAGAGGTTTGCCTTGACACATGGCTCTCTTGACCTCGCACCTAAAGGAGACGAGAGAGAGCCATGAAGCCAGTTTCGGTTGTGAGCGTTGATTTAAAAATCAGCGCCCTTCGGCCGTCGATTGCAGAAAGTACAGAAATAAACGGTCCTTATCAATATGTCAAGTTGTTCTTCATACCTTTATTGTTCCAAGGGCAATGAGATTGAAAACAAACAAAATCCACCACTTTTTGTACTGGTGAAAGTTTTCAACAACAATTTTCAACAACTCTCCCCGCCGCCATGTCGCTGTTACGTCACAGTTCTCGTCGATCTCCCGGCAGAGGGCGTTACCCTTACGCCATAGTCCTAGGAAAAATTGTGATGCGAGGAACGAGCTCCGCCTGCCGGGAGATCGACGAGAACTGTGACGTAACAGCGACATGGCGGCGGGGAGAGTTATTGAAAATTGTTGTTGAAAACTTTCACCAGTACAAAAAGTGGTGGATTGTGTTTGTTTTCAATCTCATTGCCCTTGGAACTATAAAGGTATGAAGAACAACTTGACAAATTGATAAGGACCGTTTATTTCTGTACTTTCGGCGACCGACGGCCGAAGGGCGCTGATTTTTAAATCAACAATCGCAACCGACACTGGCTTCATGGCCCTCCGGCCCGCTCCCCAGAGCGGATAAGCCAGGGAGGGGCATGCAACAGGGCTAGGGAGAGGTAACCAACAGACGACCATATATTTTAGTTGGTCACGTCTTTCTATTTACTTACATGTAGTCCTATGTATGTTTCTTTAGTGCCTTTCTTTAGACTTTGTATAATACTTCTTTATATGTACTATATATCTATATGTGTATCAACCCTCAACCTACGTTGACTACAAGGAAAGGGTGGGGGGTGGGGGGGCGGCAGGGAAGTGGGCGGACAACAGTGTGACCGACATCACACGATTAATGACTCCTCGTTGGACGAAGGGGGGGGGGGTACTTAATATAATACTGGAGGGTTTGCCAGGGATCCGCGGAAATTAAAGCCCCCCCTCTTTCACCTCCAACATCCGGTCGGAATGGGTCTCTATTTTCCACTGACTTGTTCCATGTCGCCGCTGCATTCAGACCCTTTAAAAGATAATTTAGCACCTCCACCCCACCAGGTACCAGATTTGTATAATAGTGCCCCCCCCCCCACCCCCCAGCATAGCGGCTAACGACTCGATCTGTGGTGCTGGGGGGCAAAACAAACTGACGACTACCACGCATGTAATACATGGCTACCTGTTTCGACATACATGTATGTGCCGTTGTCAATGCAAAATTTAGGCTATCTGAGGCGTGGACCCCCCCCCCTCCCCCCACCACACACACACACACACACACACCTCTCTCTCTCTCTCTCTCTCCTTTTGATGTTGAGGAAGAACGCTATCTGAGGCGGCGTGGACCCCCCTCCCCTCAGTCGCAACAACAAAAATCTCACCCAGTCGCAATTTTGTTTAGCCCCCACCCCCCCTGTCCCAAGTTTGGACCCCCCCCCCCCCTTTCAAATTCCGGGATCCGCCTCTGCCTATATATGTTTCTGTATTTCGGACAGAGTGCGCGATACTGACTACAATGGCGGCGAGATATCGCGTCCCTGATGGCAACCCGATGAACGCGGTAACGTGGCAGGACGAGAACTTCGGCCTCGCCGACCTTATCACCACTCACAGCAGACAATTCCCTATCGTTGCCAGAGTGACGGAGGGTTACCATGGAGACACGGACAGGGAGACGCTGAGTACTGGCGAGGTAAGTGCCGTGGGTTTGGTGTTGCATGGTTAAAATAGCTAGGGATGCACAGTCACTACGGGATCTGTTCGAGACCACACGAGACATGGGTAGTTATGCTCTGCGTCAATGCTATAGCATCAACTGCTTGTGCTGCGTAATAGGGCTATAACGTCTCGTTCGCTTAGACTTCCGGTTTACTCGTTTTGGGGACAAACAAACGAAGCACGTGTTCGAAACGAGTTAAGAATCTCTGCGCACAATGGTATCCTGACTATCTGTGACGTAGGGGTGACGTGTATGTCCCGGAAAGAGAGAGACTGGGAACTGCGCAAAAGCCAGGCCCCGAGGGGTGGGTCCATTGCGGAAGGCCTAGCGCTATGATTAAGAATATTTAAGAAATATAGCTTCACAAAACGGATAGATGACGTATTTTTTATTCGTTTGCGCCATCACAATGACGAATATTTGTTACGACGGGACAATACGACTGAGAAGCTTACGTTTTTTTGCATTTCCTACGAAAACGAGGCATTATGACGTCACACGGATTCTCCCCGGTGACGACTTTGGCGCAATGCTTCAAATAGAATACAAAAATGAAGAAACTTGGTCTTTTCGTGATCCAAAAGTTATACGAAAACATCCAACTGGTCTTATTTTATCTTTACCATGTGGTTTAATGACGCACCCGTGTGTTGTTACTCCATGCACTGCTCATTTTGACAGCGGAACGGTTAAGTCGATCACTTGCTCTCGCCATTTTTGTTACCGCGGAGGCACGCGAAAATCTGTGACGTCACTCGCTGTTTGGTGAACTTGCGAAAGCCCGGGTGCGAGGCTAAATTTAGAACGTTATTTTTAGCTTTCGAGTGTTTTGAAGACGGTTTTAACCTCGTATATTCCCAAAGTTCTGCGCTTCATCGCCTCCAAATATTTTTCTGGTTTCAGGTCCGCATTCTGGCTTATCAACTATCTAACCGCTCATATATTATATAAACATGCATTAAATTCCGTGGTGAGTTGTGCATCCAAGGAAATGCAAAAAAACGTTATTTCTCAGCCGTGTTGTCCCGTCGTAGCAAATATTCGTCATTGTGATGGCGCAAATGAATGAAAACTATGTCGTCTATCCGTTGTGTGCAGCCATATTTTTTAAATATTCTTAATCATATCGCTAGGCCTTCCGCAATGGACCCACCCCTCGGCGCCTGGCTCTTGCGCAGGTAGTCTGGTTCACTGTCTCTGTCTTTGCGTAACATACACGTCACGTCTACGTCACAGATAGTCAGGATACTAGTGTGCGCAGAGATTCCAAACTGGATCCGAACACGTGCTTCGTGTTTTGTCCCCAAAATTTTGGACTTTATAGCCCTATATGGACTGCTTAGGCGAGTACAACGGTGCAAAAATGGCTGATTTTCGTCCAAATACAACGTACTACGCTTCCAACGTTCTGATCGAACGGACCACATGCATTATGAAGAGATCAATTAATGTCTTATTTTTAACTCTATTATGATATTATAGCTCAGATGCCTGGACCAAAGCAAATAGAAAATATGTTCACACCCCGGCACTCAATTTTGAAGAACCAGTATGGCACGATATAGCCTTACAGGCTAAAAAAATGCCGTTAAACCCCAATCAAATCAAATCACACCCCGGCACTCACACCCACTCGATTATTCAGGCACAACTCGCGCAGCCAGCCGGTTCCATGTACCACTCACACGTTGACCACAATGCAACCTTCCATCCACTCGTATCGTCCGTACGGCCCTGATATACTGTCAGTTCCTAACATTGGCAGTAGCAAGGAGTATTTACGTTCCTCGGGATTGGGCTTATCATTTCCCCGTGAACTGGAAATGAGGAAAATAATTCTTCGTGAACTGGGAAATGAGGTATTAGCCGACCGTCGTGATCAAGGATTTTCATTGGGCCTAATCGTGAACTAAGAATTTTAATATTACAGAAGTGTGAATCGGGAAATCGCCAACTTATAACATGCATCCGCCCTTCCTTTGTATGCGGGGAGTTCTTAATTCATCTTAATTCATCGTGACCAGGGAATAAAGGAATTTCTTCTTCGTGATCTGAGAACACTACTCCCCCTCCTTGCTCCCCCCCCCCCCCTAATATAAGTACAACCTTTCATCCACTCGTGCACTATGTACGTCCGTAAAACAAACAGTTCCTAAT
Source organism: Arenicola marina (assembly GCA_964019135.1). Lineage (NCBI taxonomy): Eukaryota > Metazoa > Annelida > Polychaeta > Arenicolidae > Arenicola > Arenicola marina. The sequence goes on along the minus strand of OZ025256.1, from coordinate 4,879,966 downwards.
ATAAGTGGCAACCAAAGATACATGTGAACTGATGTGTAATTATCAACGACACCACCTCTACTTATTTTGCTTATGCATGAAATTTGGCAGGTTCATCACATGTCTGATGAAGTATATATGACGTTGCATTTGCCGTTCGTCAATATCGTCGTCTCTAATACGAATTGCACGTAGAACCGACGCAGCACCAGACTGGTGTTATAATGCGGAGAATAGGAATGAATTCAGATTTTTCCAACAGCAAAAAATCACTCGCCAAATCCACCAAAATATGACCACCAGAGTTCGTTTCATTTATTTATTTATTTAAACCCCAAAAATAAATATATCATCATAATTATGGCAGCAAGCTATGGAACATGCTCAACAAGGAAACAAAGTTAGCAAAATCTGCTAAGGAATTCAAAATAACGCTGTCAACCTCGGATGTGTTCGTGTGTCACTGTAATCGTACACCTTGTGCAACATAGCTAACGGATAAGGTTTAAATAGATGATAGAATGGTTGTTACATTTTCATTATCATATGTATATTTATCTCTTCAGCTCATGTTATTTTATCATTGTCGGTCAATTGCACGTATCCTAATGTTTATTGTTGACTTTTACATACCGACGCTGAATAAAACTTTATCTTATCTTATCTTATAAATATGTGTACATGTACATGCATTACAGAGGTTTTTAAGATTATTTAATCGCTATAACGCCTGGCCGCATTTATATATAAGTCGACAAATGCTTGGATGGTCCACGGGTTTGAACTTAAAACAACGTTTAAGGGGATTGAGGCCTTAACAACATCCAGGCGGAAAGCCAAATATATGCTTAGCGAAGGCATTTAATCATGACAGAGAAATACCAAAATTAATTAAAACTCCCTTTGGAATTATGAGTATGTCCACCACTTGCTTCAAAGACTAGGATTAACAAGCATTCGGCGTGCATACTATACTCCGGAATGACTAGCACACACTGCTGTGTACCAAACTCTTCACAATTGTGGATGATACAAGTTCGTAAGCACGGATCATATAAATCATATCCAAAAACATATTTAATAAATACTCCTGCACAGGTTATTTGTGTTATAGTTGGATTGAAGGGACCATCTTTTCTAGGTGTTTCGGTTCCACACTTGGGGGCACCACAGTCGAATCCTGGCTCGGGATGTCACGGGGCGCTACTACAGCATACCGGAAGTGTACCCAATCCCTTTCCGGACAGTCGTCAACAATGTCGGTAAGTGCAGAGAGTCCTCGTGTATTTTGTTCGTCCATTTCCCCATCATCGCCCCGGGAGGTTCCTTGGTCCAGTTCAGCCCTCGTGTGCACTCAATCAGGGTCTGGAATGGGGAGTCCAGTGTCCAGATTTTTCACGAAGTTTCGTGTCGCCTTTTGGCAAAGATCAGTGTCGTTTTTTTCGACTCTGAGTCGATGTCGCTTTTTCAGATCTGTAGTGTCGGAATTTGGGGGTCAATGTCGAATGTCCATTTTTCAAATATGCCTTTGCCTCGTGTCGCCATTTACCCCTTCCAGACCCCTTCTAACATTTCAACCATTCCCCCTTTATCGTCCAGGGAGGTCCTTTGGCCCAGTTTAGCCCTCGTGTGCCCTCAATCAGCCAGAATTAAAATATTGAAGTTTCCCAATTAGGCACTGTTCCTGTAAACACAGCCCTGCTTCGACCCAGCCGTCCCGTAGCTAATAACATGCATGTGTTTTTGCACACCACCAATTATATGGGTGAATCAGAAGCGGCAACTCTGGGAAGTACTTTGGCCACACAATGAATGGTGCCGCCCTTTAATGAGACAAGTAATCGCCATATATTGGGATTGTGAAAGGTCACAGTGGTCGAGAGGAACCCGTCTGTGCCTGGGGACGCTTTACCCTTTCATTATCATTGTCCCAGATTGTTTCCTCATAAATGCACAGAAGTGGCAAATGACCAAAACCAATGAGTCAAAATAGAGACTGAGACTGGTAGAATTGTTATATGCCCCCTCACTGAACTGTTTTAAGGGCAAGTTTGACACAGTCTGGCTACAGCACCTCTAGACCTAAGATTTGTATTTCCCTCAGCAACAAATCTATAAATCTCCAAGTCTCGCGGTATGTTTTGTGCTTGTTAAAAATGTTAAAGCGTTAGTTAAGAATCAATACCAGCGGATGGGCTTCAAGCGGGACTATACAGCTGTAATAAATGTATAATTGAAGTGTTTTATTTTGTGTTATTTATGCCACAATTATGCACACATGAGCTAAATGGGGCAGTGTGACGTGGCTAGCTTTGGGTGCACATATCCTTATTCAATACCTGGCACAAACAATTATTGTCTGGTTGTCGCCAGTGGGTCCGCCTGTGTCCCTTGCGCAATTGCTCCACGACTTCGAGCTGCCATTTGAAATAAAGATGGATCCCGCCGGGGTGACTGACTTACGATTAAGAGATGATCCCTCTAAGATCATGCGCTTCGGCAACCTGACGGTCGAGCAGGTATACCAGGAGCGCTACCTCAAGGCCAATCTCCTTGACAACGGTACGTTGTAGACACGAGCGTCCCGATTATACATATCCATGTACAGATAGGCGATAATACAGTATTTTTCAAAGATATGTTGGGTTTAATAATTACATAATTAGTTCTGTTCAGTTATACATTTTGTGGGTATCATATACAAATAATGAGAATCCAATAATTCATCCGTTTACAGTCATGTAAAACTGAGTTATGTCATTGATACTGATGCATTTTCCGTTGTATTCACTGAACTGCCTCGTGCTAAACAGTTTCGCATGTTGTCATGGTGATGGTGATTGCAGGCCGTGTACGACCGGACATCCTTATTATCCCAACCTACGTGTCCGCCAAGGTCGCCCTGGCTGATGACACGGCTAACCCAGACCGGTGGCGCACCCTAACTGGAGAATGGCACAAGGCAACTCGGAACCTCCCGTTCAGCAAAGTTTCGCCTAACACTGGTAGATAGTTGCGCGGCCATTTACATTTTTGTTGACCAATTATTTGTACAGCTTCTGCTATTGATGCCTCAGTTGATATGATATCAGAATGTTTTGAGATACTAAATTAACAAGGTGCCTTTGACTATCACAACGATTGTCTTCCCTGTCACTATGTTAGTATTATAACACAAGAAATTAAACTTCAAATTATCGATTTCTTAATGATAAAAATTCATTATATATATATATTATCTAATTTGGTTCTTCTCTAGTGTGTTAATTTTTTAGCAATCGACAAAAATCTAAATTTGGATCACCTGAACAATGTCTGTACTTATGTTTGTTCTCGCTGCAGATATTAATCTCTTCTCGGGCAGTCAGGTGGAGGCGTGTCGCTCTGCTGAAGTGTATGAAACACTAAGACCCCAACACATTCTACAAAACGAAAACCTCGAGGCTGATAGAATTAAAGAACTGCAAACGTACGCCTCCCTGCAGAGTGCCAGACAATCTTGTGCTTTTGTTGGGGAGGCAACACTTAACATCTACGAACCCGTTGAGTTCCCCCAGGCTTCCGCTAACCCACCACCAGCGCCACCGCGGGTGCCCCGGGATCCACCGATGACGAAACCGAAACCGAAACAAACGCGATTCGGGAAAACCCAACTGGACGATGGATCGAAGGGAAACGTTGGCACCGGTCCAGCGCCGGTTTCGCGTCTCCAAGCTGATCCCTCCGCAGCTGATGGAACTACCATAGCTACTATGAGTGAGGTTCCCGCAGATATCAGTCACCTGACCATCAAACAGCTGGGAGATTGTCTCAAGCTGTTGCGGATGGGACACCACGTGAAGCAGTTTCGCGACAAACAAGTGGACGGGAGTCTGCTGCTGTCTCTCGATGAGGATCTGATGAGGGAGGAACTGAAACTGAATAAACTGGAAGCGAAAAAGTTGCATCAGTTTGCCAACAAGGGTTATCGGCCTGTGTGAGTGATTCCCTTGGCACCTTATGTTTTACACCTGTTGAGCCGTTGTTATATAGCTTTTGGGGACTTGGTATTGTGTCCACTGTTCATCAAATTGCCTTACTGGTTCGGTGTCGGTTTTTGACATGTTCAGTGGCGGAATTTAGATGCCCATATCGGATGTCGATATTGCCATTATATTTCGCCTGTCACCACTGCTGCTAGGCCCCTAGCTTTCTCGTAACCTGTGCCCTATACGGAGGGGGGGGGAGGGGGGGGGGGGTAGGGGCAAGGGGGTGTCGTGTTCCCAGATCACGGAGAATAAACGTCATTATTCCCAGGTTACGAAGAATTAAAATGATAATTCCCCGCGTACCAAGGAAGGGCGGATACATGATATAAATTGGCGATTTCCCGATGCACGGTTCTTTATATTAAAGTTCCCAGTTCACGATTATAGAAAATCCTTAATCACGAC